>JAVTVY010026215.1:0-105462 GCA_036873755.1 Hanleya hanleyi | reverse complement strand
AGCATTGCTGGATAAAGACTGTCGCACATTCTTTAGATAACGATGCTGTCCATAAATCTCTCTATCTACCTAACACCGACTGTTTCATAGTTGGACACGTGATACTGCAGACAAAAATACAAAAATTTGCGTACACTTCGCCATCCATAAGATGGCTTGCTAGTCGTGTCTCCATTATCGCGGAGCGATATCCGGTACTTTACCTTATTCTGTTCGGCCTTCATCCGGCGGAGAACAGACTCGAGAAATCTGATAAATTACAGGTTTTCCATCTTAGCTTGCTAAGGGCATTTCACGTTTCACTTAACACTACCCTTAGATTGCCGCTGTGATTCGGCATGTATTTCACACGGCGTCATCTACCTAGAGGGAGATAATCGAGTTCGAAAGTTGTTCCCAAAGCATGAGGTCAAATCAACCTGTAACCATCTCGGTCATCTATACGCGGTAAGACTGACCCTGGGATCGTGTGTATCCATTTTCGGTCTACTTTCGGCAACTCAATATCATGTGTTTTCGTCAGCCAATCAGCAAAAGTCTACCGACGTAACCCCAACGTGACTCGCCATTTTCGAGTCATGTGATGTCCTACTTGTTCAAAATTACAGATCCACCACACCTCTTGTATGATACGAAAGTTATTCATACCTATATATTTTGTAAGCCCAGGCAATATCTGTTTCAGAAGTGGTATGAATACCTGTAATTTTCAGATTTCTCGAGTCTGTTCTCCGCCGGATGAAGGCCGAACAGAATCCGGTAAAACACCGGATATCGCTCCGCGATAATGGAGACACACGATTCGCAAGCCATCTTACGGATGGTGAAGTGTACGCAAATGGAGGTCAAATGTCGGCCCCATTTAAACGAGCCAATGAAATTATCTGTATTCAAATATTTCTCAGACGTGCAGAGATGTCAGTTTCACGAGGCGCAAGACTGGGGGAGTCTACGCGAGACCAAAACGAAGTTGTGCGAATTAGCTATTTCATTTCTGACTCTAGTGGAGCATGCTTCTTTGTTAAATCATATTACAAACGGCCTAACATATTTGAAAACAAAATAAAATCGGCGACAGACTACAGGAAAATGATATGCTTTTTATTTTGTGATGGGGGCACTTCGAGGCCCACCATGGGATCGTTTCAATCGATCGCTTTCTGGAGGTGTGTCTTCGTTGTATGAATGTGATTGCACCGATGTCGGATGTAACGGGACCAGTCGGATGTGACCATTTGGGAAACGCCCTATTACACGCAGATAGCACCCGTTACCGCGTGGCTACGAGCAGAAGTTTCTACGTATGATCGTGTCATGCGTTCGGATGATGCAGGTTTTCATACCACTTCGGAAACAGATATTACCTGGGCTCACAAAATATATAGGTATGAATAACTTTCGTATCATCCAAGAGATGTGGTAGATCTGTAATTTTGAACAAGTAGGACATCACATGACTCGCAAATGGCGGGTTACGTTGGGGTTACGTCGGTAGACTTCAGCTGATTGGTTGACGAAGTCACGTGGTATTGATTTCTGGAAATTCCCTCTTGCAGTTGCCGAAAGTAGGCCGAAAATGGAACCACGATCACAGGGTCAGTCTTACCGCGTATAGATGACTCAGATGGTTACAGGTTGACATACAAACTGTTGAATCCGCCATCTGGATTTTAATTTGCCAAACGCCGCTCACTCGACGATGAGGCTGAATGTGTTGGCTGGAGATTGGAACAGGAAAGAGAGAAACTGAACGTAGGTCAACCGCCAAGCGTATCACAGATTAGCTCAACCCATACCTTCCTATACAAGCGTTTTTAACGAATATATTTCATAATTCCGGTAGTGAACTGAATCTATTTGATGGCAAAATATCCGTATAATGCCGCTTCAAATCCTGGGATAGAATTTTATAATAAGGAAAACATTTCTTGAAATTTCGCTTATAGCTGAAGAGTGACTATTCGTGAATCCTGGCAAAAAATCTACTTTTATTTCCAATTCTCTCACACTGAATCGTTGCACCTACTGACCAAACTTGGCGTTTAAGAATTTCATCAGCAGCAAAATTGTTTTGCAGAAGTTATTCACAAAATCGTGTTTTCTGCCAAATTGACTAATTATCGGTAGCAAGTTTTTCAAAGAAAATACACCGGGAAAGTAGCAAAACTTCCGCGTTTGACGATCTTTTGAAATAAATTAATTTACACAAAACCCTGAATGTAAACTCGTCAATGTTTTCTTCAGAGATGCGAGTCGATATTAGTGTCATATTCCAATATCAATTTCTCTTCACTGGGTTAAGCCCGAGAATTCGCACGGTATTGAAGATCATACAGGTTAGGGCCAACCGCCACAGATAGGTATATCAATATCAGCTATTATCACGATCGAATACACCTTTAATGATGACGGTTATCTTACAGAGATGACAGCTGGTTGCTTGTAATTTCGGGATTGTTATATAACACGGTCCCTCGTACGGAAAACCTCGTTATTCCCTATAACAATTTATTTACGTAACAGCATAAGTTTTCCGCTAATAATACCTACCTCTTCCCGTGGCATTGATATTTGTACAAGAGCATTGTTTAGTTTCAAGTATATCAAGTCACCCAAAGAAAACACATTTCGTCTGGCATTCCGTAATGTCAGGCCTCATAAATGTTGTCTTTTTGCCTTTGTGCGTAAAGATAAATACACCCGTTGAGAAAACACTTCCGCGGGTAATGTACGATATTTGTAAAGCCGAGTTGTTTTGGTGAACGGAGAATAAGACAAATTATGCAACAACATCGTATAATATATTCTTTCCCTAAATAAAACTAATGCAATAAAACAACACAAATGTCTGCTCATATAATACAATCTGATCTGTTGAAATTAAGTGAACCTGAAATTCAAATTTTGATTGGATGACTATACGCTAAAACTACAACTTGACATGCTTCGTTCCCGTCATTCCTGAAGACACTGCTCAAGCATATTACTCAGATTCCACCCAGACTAATGTCATCATCTTGGAAAATCCCTAACCTCTGTCAATGAAAATTTATGGAAGACGGTAGCGGTCACTCGCCTTCTCGCATACTCGGCCGGTATTTTGCTGACACGAGCAGTCGAGAAATCGAGAACGCGAGGCGAGAAGTCGAGAACGCGAGGCGAGAAATCCAGAAGTCGAGGCGAGAAGTCGAGATTGCGAGCCTAGAAGTCGAGAACGCGAGGCGAGAAGTCGAGATTGCGAGGCGAGAAGTCGAGATCTTTGCTTTGTGGCAAAAAGGCGAGAAGGCCAGCATGCGAGAATGGACGGATTTTCGCGTTCGCGACTTCTCGCCTTCTCGCCTTTTTAAAAAAAGGCGAGAAGTCGAGAATGCGAGCATGCGAGAATGGACAGATTCTCGCGTTCGCGACTTCTCGCCTTCTCGCCCTTTTCAGATTAGGCGAAAAGGCGAGAACATTCTCGACTTCTCGCCTTCAAGTCTCTTATACGCATGATCGGTATCCTGTTGTAAAAATGAGCTACATTGATGTACAATTGCAATTGGGAACAAGTCTTACCGTTGCAAATAAAATGGCGTCAAACTGAACAGGATACCGATCATGCGTATAAGAGACCGGAAGGCGAGAAGTCGAGAATGTTCTCGTCTTCTCGCCCAATCTGAAAAGGGCGAGAAGTCGCGAACGCGAGAATCTGTCTATTCTCGCTTGCCCGCTTTCTTGACCTCTCGCCTTCTTGAAAAGGGCTAGAAGGTGAGAAGTCGCGAACGCGAGAATGCGTCCATCCTCACATGTTCGACTTCTCGCCTTTTTGTCACAAAGCTAACACGAGAAGGCGAGAAGTCGAGATAGATCTCGTAATCTCGCCTCGCAATCTCGACTTCTCGCCTCGACCTCTCGACTTCTCGCCTCGCGTTCTCGACTTCTCGCCTCGCGTTCTCGACTTCTAGCCTCGCGTTCTCGACTTCTCGACTTCTCGAGTCAGCAAAATACAGGGCAAGTAAGCGAGAACGCGAGTGGCCGCTATCGTCTTCCATAAAACCTCGAGAAATGCGGACTTTATATTCACCAACAATAAAATGTTTACTCATATAATGCAATCTGATCTGTTAAATTAGAGTGAACCTGAAATTCAAATTTTGATTGGATGACTATACTCTAAAATTACAACATGCTTCATTCCCGTCATTCCTGAAGACATTGCTCAAGCATATTACTCAGATTCCACCCAGACTAATGTCATCATCTTGGAAAATTTCTAACCTCTGTCAATGAAAATTTATGGAAGACGGTAGCGGCCTCTCGCCTTCTCGCATACTCGCCCTGTATTTTGCTGACGCGAGAAGTCGAGAAATCGAGAACGCGAGGCGAGAAGTCCAGAAGTCGAGATTGCGAGCCTAGAAGTCGAGAACGCGAGGCGAGAAGTCGAGATTGCGAGGCGAGAAGTCGAGATCTTTGCTTTGTGGCAAAAAGGCGAGAAGGCGAGAAGGCGAGCATGCGAGAATGGACGGATTCTCGCGTTCGCGACTTCTCGCCTTCTCGCCTTTTTAAAAAAAGGCGAGAAGTCGAGAATGCGAGCATGCGAGAATGGACAGATTCTCGCGTTCGCGACTTCTCGCCTTCTCGCCCTTTTCAGATTAGGCGAAAAGGCGAGAACATTCTCGACTTCTCGCCTTCCAGTCTCTTATACGCATGATCGGTATCCTGTTGTAAAAATGAGCTACATTGATGTACAATTGCAATTGGGAACAAGTCTTACCGTTGCAAGTAAAATGGCGTCAAACTGAACAGGATACCGATCATGCGTATAAGAGACCGGAAGGCGAGAAGTCGAGAATGTTCTCGTCTTCTCGCCTAATCTGAAAAGGGCGAGAAGTCGCGAACGCGAGAATCTGTCTATTCTCGCTTGCCCGCTTTCTCGACTTCTCGCCTTGAGAAGGTGAGAAGGTGAGAAGGTGAGAAGTCGCGAACGCGAGAATGCGTCCATCCTCACATGCTCGACTTCTCGCCTTTTTGTCACAAAGCTAACACGAGAAGGCGAGAAGTCGAGATAGATCTCGCAATCTCGCCTCGCAATCTCGACTTCTCGCCTCGACCTCTCGACTTCTCGTCTCGCGTTCTCGACTTCTCGACTTCTCGTGTCAGCAAAATACAGGGCAAGTAAGCGAGAACGCGAGTGGCCGCTACCGTCTTCCATAAAACCTCGAGAAATGCGGACTTTATATTCACCAACAATAAATCTGCCACATGGTAATCTGTCAGAACCTCTTCTCTCAAGGGAAGGCGTCCAGGATTGTCCAGGCCTACACTTCGTGTGATTCACTAAGGAAGCGTCTCCACGAGGAAGCGTCTCCTTTAATAGTTTTTCCTTCTGTCGGGTATTCTTTGAGAGAATGTCGAGAGAAAAATATGAAAAAAATAAACGAAATAGTTTTCAAATTCTCCATCGATTTTCTCAATATTTTCTTTGATAGGCATGTAGAAGTCGGCGTATATAAGACAAGGCTATTCTATGGATAACAACTTCTTTATTGCTGTGGAGCTGACGTTTCGTTGGAGATACTTCCAACTTTTTCAATTAGCTTTGAAAAAGTTGGAAGTATCTCCAACGAAACGTCAGCTCAACAGCAATAAAGAAGTTGTTATGCATAGAATAGCCTTGTGTTTTCTCGATATTGTTTTTTTATTTGTCTTTTTTTGACCCATCGAGAATCGATGCTTTTATGTTGAATCAGAGAATGTCGAGAAACCATCGACAGCCGAATGAATAGCATTACGTCATTCACAGATTACCAGCTGCTTCTGTGTGTAAGGGTGCTATATAAAGTATATGCCCAGGTAAAATTGAGCTGTAGCTGCCGTTTTAACAATGTAATGCTTACCCACTATGTTATCGCGATTTTAAAAGAGACATGTATGGGATATTCAGTTTTAGCTTTTGAAGGAGTAGTCTACGGGTATATGTCATCCTCCATAATGCAGGTCTGTGTACTCCGTACATGGAAAAATGCTGGAGGACAACCTCTTTGAAGTCCGAGAGGAAACGAACACAGGGGCGTCTCTTAAGACAAACATTCACGGATATGAACATCTGACTTCAAAGCAACCAGAAGTAGACGAATACAGGACACATTGACTGGCGCATAATTCTTCAATTATGGGCATGTTCGGAGAGGTCATAAGTTTACGAATATATTTCCGATTGAAGTGGCTGCTAATCGTTATGGGTGTACAAGCTATCCGTCATGGCTCGGATTTTATAGCCGAACCATGACTTGTGATGATGGTATATGTCAGCTATATAACATGCAAGGCAGGGTACCAGGCAAAGGCGGCACTACTTTCAGTCGGTTTTAATCGGTTTTTCTCCGCTAAGAACAATTCTCGAAGGATTCTCGACTGATTCGCGATATCGTTTTTCGTTAGAGAAAAATTTCTAAAATGAAAAGCGAAAGAAGCGAATCATTCCATTTTTGTGATAAAACTCCATTCATCCTCACCTTTGAAAATAGCGATATCGTAACAAGATCACAGATTGCTCGACGAAAAAAAAGAACCACTTTTGGAGACGCTTCCTAATCCGAGAGAAGAGACGAATTTATCATCAGAACATAGATTATGACATGCAAGCTTGCAGGCTGTGACAAGTTGTACTTAAGGGTATGGGTGACCTGGGAGATTTTGGCATTTTTTTGCCAAATCGAGATTTGGCTGTCACCATCAATCTGATTAAAACTCAGACTTAATAACCGCTCCTATTCCGGAAATGTCGCTAATTAAGATATGGGACAGTCTCTATCTTAAATCTGTCACGCATGTCAGACTGGCGACCAATCACAGTCCAACTTCAACGGGCGAATAGATGCCTATCCGATTATGTCTGTAGTGAACGAGACGCAGAAAATCCAACCCAGGCGGCTGACGCAGTTCTTGCTCTCTTATTTGCTCGGATAGGCACTTATTCGCCTGTTGAAGTTGGACTGTGATTGGTCGCCAGTCTGACATATGCGACAGATTTAAGATACAGACTGTTCTAGATCTTAATTAGCGACATGTCCGATAGAGGAGTGGTTATTAAGAGTTTTAATCAGATTGCTGTCACCATATGAGTGAAATAAACTTGAGTGTGACATTAAACCAAACTCCCCCGTTTTCCTTAAAGGAGAGGTTCATGTATGGTAAAGCTATATTTCCACTGAACGAGCTAGTCAAATGGTATTCAACTGTATTTTATTTTTTTATTTTTGGAATTTATTTTAACGCAGAAATAGTTAACCAAATGCTGTGCTACCGTCAAATTTACCAAACTGCAGGAAAGCGCCATTGTATTGTCACGTGATCTATTTTAGCCAATCGGAGTAAAAGTACGTAAAACAGTGTGACGTAAGCTTGAGGCAGAACATGTGAAAGCATCATGGAGCTGCGTGCTCTGAAGTGCATAAAAAACACACACACACAAACATATGGGGCCTAAATTGCAGTTTGGTTAGTAAAAATTGGCAAGAATTACTTTAAATACTAAATAGCTCATACCATTTTCATTTCTAGTTGCCAGAGCGCGGCTTTGTTCGCTCTCCCAACAGCAAAGACACTCGATCTCTCCCGTAAACCGTTGATGAGAGCAGTGTGTACACAGGTACACCGACACCATACTGAATTTTCCATGCGGGCTTATGTCTCCATTTCGTCGCCTGTCTAGCTACTAGAGCTGCTATCATCCCCGCTGCGCTGATCTTCCGTATCTGAGCGTTTCGGCTCGAATTGGTAGCCCTGAAGACCAAACGCAGCTCGCTTTCACCGCTGGAATCGGAACTGCCGCTCGTCGACATGATTTCACTCAATTTCGACTGAAGACTCCGTGCTTCACAGTAGTAGTGTCTACGGAAAAAAGGTAACCTTTTGCCGGGGGAGGAAACTCTTGCATCCGACAGGTGGCGTTGTAGTGTTTGCGCATTCTGGGTGCATTCCACACCTAAATGATGTGCGGCTAAAATAGACGTGGGTTCGAGTCTTCGGCCTTAAATATATGTAAAATCTTTAACAAAACCCCTGTAAAAGTATATATTTTCTGAATGGGCACACCCATGCCATTATTCCAGGAGACAAGTGAGCTCTTCAAATTGGAAAGGAAAGACGTGCAATCCTCCTTAAACCTTCTTCAACTTTTCTGAAAAACTCCATAAAATGTACAAAAATGTGCCAAATTCGACCCACCATCCAGAGAAAACAAACGAAATGATTTTCTTGTTAGACTTGTGAAAGTTTCTCCGTCCAACGGGCATTTTAAAAAGCGGAAAAAACAGGGGGTCGACCTACTCGTTTTTTGTAAAATTTTATCGCCATAAGGGAATCATCATTTTCGTTCCCCGAAAAAATGAGGATTTTGTCCTGCCAGATATTCAATTCCGCAAACGATTAACTCTGTAGTGGCGCGTAGATGCGATAAGCAAGCAATTGTTATATCCTCGTTTGAAGAAATGATTACGTCCAGCAGGGTGATACTATAGATATCAGCTAGTAGGAAGGGAAGAAGAATTACCATGCTGTCAAAAACAGGCGACCTTCCTTATTATGAAATTAGGGAGGGGCCATTTGTACGAAACCGTGGCCCAGTGTGGAGTGCACCCTCTAATCGCATTTTCCAGGGCCTCTGTGGGTGGTAACCCCATAGCCTCTTCCAAGTGACGCTTGGTCTTCATGATGGACCTGTGCGTGGGGTCGCCTTTCATTTCAAGCGGTAGTAAGGTATACGTTTCATAGATCGCCATGGCTGTTTTTCTGATGCGGGGCCGCATTTCGGTGTACGCCTGTTGTAAGTTATCCTGTCCTGCGTCCTCGATCGCTTCAGCGTGAGTATTGATAGCTGCTGTCACAATACGACCCCAGAAGGTAGGTTCTGCCTCACTTTCCTGGGATGTAGGCTGACTATCTGAGGTCAAGCTCTTCATATCAGTAGATAGACTGTCAGCAATCTTGGATTCGGTATCAGTCGATACACTCTCATCGATCTCTGTATCAGCATCCGATTCAACGGACTCCTCGGCGTCTTCAATCCCATCTATATTTTTCTGGTGTCGCATCATATCGTAATGTCTGGTGAACGTGCGTTCACACTCAGAACAAGTATAAGCCATATTGACGGTTGAACGTCGACTGTGCGTGTTTTGGGAAAACACTCGCTTTCATAGACAGTAACGCCCGCCAACGCCCACTGTTACGCCTTAACGCCCTATATGTACGCCTTAACGCTCGTCTCAACGCTTTAACACAGTTTCTTAACGCTTTAACGTCGTTTAATGATGCGTTCAAACAAATGTTGCTTTTGTGCTATTGCTCTGACATACGCCGCTTTCCAGTTCATGCCCGAGGTTTTCAACATCGACGCTGTTCTTTCGATTTCCATATGGACTGGGTCCTTGTCCAACAATTTTATATGGGTCACGAGGTCGATATACTGCTGACGTAAAGCCCGTCGTAGTCTGGGTGCCAATCTGTTATGGGCTAAAATTGCGGCTTCTTTTTTCGAATATCCTTTGTGTTGAAACTTGTTTTCTGTGGCCCTCAACGTCTCGCCCATCTCGGCGTCCATACTTTCTTTGAACAAATCCTTCCATAGCCTCGAGTTCACATTATGTTCATTCCCTTGCACGGGTACGGGTACGGGTTGGGGCTTCACGGTTTGGTGATATTCCGGGACTCCTGGTATGAAGCGCACCCGCTGTATGGGGGTGGGTTGCTGCTGCTGCTCTGCCAGGAGTGGACTCGGCGGATGGTGTAGGGGTATATGACGTTGCGGTGATTCCTCGCCGGGTAACAGATGGGTTGTCAGCCGACAATCTTCGGGGGTATGGGCTTTTAAATCTACGAACAGGTAGCCGTACGGGCGACTTGTCGCCCCTTGAAACGCCTGCATGAAATGGTCGATGTTCTGAGGATAAATTCGACTACCAAACACAAGGATTTGTGCTCTGCCAATGGGATTGGAGAACAACACAAAGTATTGGCAGTTCAAGGCAATATCTCTGGACGCCTTCCCTTGAGGAAAGAGATTCTGGGTCAAATAGATGACGGACAGATTCCGATAATGGGATCCTTTAGTAAACAAGTCGGCGACGTGTGAATTGTCCTTGGCCGCACTCATCAGATCATCTAGCACTACCACGTTGGTCTGCTCGGGGTCAAAGTAATACGGTTCGTTTATGTCGTGGGGAATCACTGGGACGAAGCTTACATTCTGTAATCTTGTAGTTTCGTAGGCTGGCTGCCATTGGCTATAACACCAAACAACACGTGTCGGAGCTGGGGTTGCCACACCTGCCTCTAAGAACTTCATCACCCAGGACGTCTTTCCACATGCCGTAGGGCCGCTCACCGTCATCTTATAGGGATGCTCTACTGCTCTTGTTGGACCTATAGCGGGACTCGGCTGTGTCTCTTGGTTGTGTTTGCGTTGAATGTGCCTGAGCATACTATCGCGACGAGAGAAGGTTCTCTGACAGAACGTACGCGTACACGACATGTTCATCAGTCGACCAATACATATGGACTGATGATGGACACATGTTCATTCCTATATTTACAGACTCTACCACCACCACACACACCACCACCAACTCCACCAACACCACCGCCACACGCCACCAACACCATCGCCAACGCCACCACCTGGCGTTGACGGGCGTCAACGCCCGGTGGTGGTGGTAGCCCCCGTGTGGCAGAGCTCTTGGATCGGAGCTCTCGGAGCTCAAAGCTTGTGGAGCTCAGAGCTCGGAAATGACGTCATTAAAGGCATGCGCGTGTACCTGTGCTGCACCCTGTACCCTGTAGCCCGTAGGGAATAGGGTACACCAGGGTGCGGGTGCAGCACCGGTACACGCGCATGCCTGCGATGACGTCATTTCCGAGCTCTGAGCTCCACAAGCTTTTAGCTCCGAGAGCTCCGATCCAAGAGCTCTGCCACACGGGGGCTACCACCACAACCGGGCGTTGACGCCCGTCAACACCCGGTGGTGGCGCTGGTGGTGGTGTTGGTGGCGTGTGGCGGTGGTGTTGGTGGAGTTGGTGGTGGTGTGTGTGGTGGTGGTAGAGTCTGTAAATATAGGAATGAACATGTGTCCATCATCAGTCCATATGTATTGGTCGACTGATGAACATGTCGTGTACGTGTACGTTCTGTCAGAGAACCTTCTCTCGTCGCAATAGTATGCTCAGGCACATTCAACGCAAACACAACCAAGAGACACAGCCGAGTCCCGCTATAGGTCCAACAAGAGCAGTAGAGCATCCCTATACGATGACGGTGAGCGGCCCTACGGCATGTGGAAAGACGTCCTGGGTGATGAAGTTCTTAGAGGCAGGTGTGGCAACCCCAGCTCCGACACTTGTTGTTTGGTGTTATAGCCAATGGCAGCCGGCCTACGAAACTACAAGGTTACAGAATGTGAGCTTCGTCCCAGGGATTCCCCACGACATAAACGAACCGTATTACTTTGACCCCGAGCAGACCAACGTGGTAGTGCTAGATGATCTGATGAGTGCGGCCAAGGACAATTCACACGTCGCCGACTTGTTTACTAAAGGATCCCATCATCGGAATCTGTCCGTCATCTATTTGACCCAGAATCTCTTTCCTCAAGGGAAGGCGTCCAGAGATATTGCCTTGAACTGCCAATACTTTGTGTTGTTCTCCAATCCCATTGACAGAGCACAAATCCGTGTGTTTGGTAGTCGAATTTATCCTCAGAACATCGACCATTTCATGCAGTCGTTTCAAGGGGCGACAAGTCGTCCGTACGGCTACCTGTTCGTAGATTTAAAAGCCCATACCCCCGAAGATTGTCGGCTGACGACCCATCTGTTACCCGGCGAGGAATCACCGCAACGTCATATACCCCTACACCATCCGCCGAGTCCACTCCTGGCAGAGCAGCAGCAGCAACCCACCCCCATACAGCGGGTGCGATTCATACCAGCAGTCCCGGAATATCACCCAACCGTGAAGGCCCAACCCGTACCCGTACCCGTGCAAGGGAATGAACATAATGTGAACTCGAGGCTATGGAAGGATTTGTTCAAAGAAAGTATGGACGCCGAGATGGGCGAGACGTTGAGGGCCACAGAAAACAAGTTTCAACACAAAGGATATTCGAAAAAAGAAGCCGCAATTTTAGCCCATAACAGATTGGCACCCAGACTACGACGGGCTTTACGTCAGCAGTATATCGACCTCGTGACCCATATAAAATTGTTGGACAAGGACCCAGTCCATATGGAAATCGAAAGAACAGCGTCGATGTTGAAAACCTCGGGCATGAACTGGAAAGCGGCGTATGTCAGAGCAATAGCACAAAAGCAACATTTGTTTGAACGCATCATTAAACGACGTTAAAGCGTTAAGAAACTGTGTTAAAGCGTTGAGACGAGCGTTAAGGCGTACATATAGGGCGTTACTGCGTAACAGTGGGCGTTGGCGGGCGTTACTGTCAATGAAAGCGAGTGTTTTCCCAAAACACGCACAATCGACGTTCAACCGTCAATATGGCTTATACTTGTTCTGAGTGTGAACGCACGTTCACCAGACATTACGATATGATGCGACACCAGAAAAATATACATGGGATTGAAGACGCCGAGGAGTCCGTTGAATCGGATGCTGATACAGAAATCGATGAGAGTGTATCGACTGATACCGAATCCAAGATTGCAGACAGTCTATCTACTGATATGGAGAGCTTGACCTCAGATAGTCAGCCTACATCCCAGGAAAGTGAGGCAGAACCTACCTCCTGGGATCGTATTGTGACAGCAGCTATCAATACTCACGCTGAAGCGATCGAGGACGCAGGACAGGATAACTTACAACAGGCGTACACCGAAATGCGGCCCCGCATCAGAAAAACAGCCATGGCGATCTATGAAACGTATACCTTACTACCGCTTGAAATGAAAGGCGACCCCACGCACAGGTCCATCATGAAGACCAAGCGTCACTTGGAAGAGGCTATGGGGTTACCACCCACCGAGGCCCTGGAAAATGCGATTAGAATGCGCAAACAACTGTTTCAGGATATGCTGCCCGACGAATATCCAGGCCTGACCGACGACGATTAGAACAAACGGATGAGAGCGAACAGGGCCGAAGATGGGACTTTCTTAAGGACGGCTTTTGATTGGACAAGTGCAGCCGAGAATACATCTAACGGGCAAGAACGAATATGGCAGGACCAAATGGCGGTCTCTGATTGGACAAGAGTATTCTTGAATTGTAAACATACCCAACGCGGCTCCCCCAGCGTGGGTATGTTATGATGGAGGGGAAAATAAACTATATGAAAAAAAAACTTGTTGTTGTTGTTGTTCTCTCATTCTTGTTGTTGTTGTTCTCTCATCTGTCTATATCATGGCGTCAAGGGGTTATGCTAGGGCGATAAGGCGGACGTTGACGGGCGTCACTGCATTTCCAATGAATTAGTGACAATTCCATGAAAATCAGAGCTTTTGGGCTAATTCACCAGGGCGTTGAAGCGTTCAGTTTGGCGTTGGCGGCGTTGCTCACAATTCCCTGTTTGCGCATGCGCAGAATGTAGACAACGGCCGAGACACTAGTCCAGGCGGATGCCCCCTCACATAGGTTTCACATTGATACCTCATACGGCTCCATCGGCCCATTAGGGGCTCCCCTAGATCCTAAAACGTTCATTCCAATGCACTTTTCCCACAATTCCCTGTCTGCGCATGCGCAGAATGTTGAACACGGACGACACACTAGTCCAGGCAGATGCCCCCTCACATAGGCTTCACATTGATACCTCACTCGACTCCATAGGACCACTAGTGGCCCACCCAGACCCCAAAACGCCTATTTCCATACCCTTTATCCACCGCGCGTGCGCAGAATGACGATATTCCTATCCCACATCCACCCAGTCAGATGCTCCTTCACGAATGCTTCACATTGATACCTCATACGACTCCATAGGACCAATAGTGGCCCACCTCGACATCAAAACGTAAACACAGAATGACATCAGTTCCACGTCACACCCACCCCGTCGGATGCCCCCTCACATAGGCTTCACATTGATACCTCATACGACTCCCTAGGACCACCAGTGGCCCATCCAGACTCCCACAATTCCCTGTTTGCGCATGCGCAGAATGTTGACAACGGCCGAGATACTAGTCCAGGTGGATGCCCTCTCCCATAGGCTTCACAGTGATACCTCACTCGACTCCATCGGTCCATTAGGGGCCCACAAATACCCGAAAACGTCTATTTCCATACCCTTGGTCTACTGCGCATGCGCAGAATGCCCATATTTCAACCCCACACCCAGCCCATCGGATGCCCCCTCACATGGGTTTCACATTGATACCTCACTCGACCCAATCGGACCAATAGTGGCTCCTCTAGATCCCAAAACGTCTATTTCCATACCCTTGGTCTACTGTGCATGCGCAGAATGCCGATATTCCAACCCCACATCCACCCGTCGAATGCCCCCTCACATAGGCTTCACATTGATGCCTCATATGACCCAACTGGACCATTAGTGGCTCCCCTAGACCCCAAAACGTGTATTTCCATACCCTTGGTTCGCCGCTCATGCGCAGAATGACGCTATTTCAACCCCACACTCAGCCCATCAGATGCCCCTTCACGAATGCTTCACATTGATACCTCACACGACCCAATCGGACCATGCAGCGTATCTGAATTCTGGGACTACTTTTTCTCCGCGGAAGCTTTTTTCCGCGACCGCATCACAGCCAGACATGACCGCATCACCGCGGAGGAATACAATGTCAAAGGTTGCCGGAACTATAGTGGTCAACACTTGGCACACAGCCAATGCTGATGCAATCCATAACCGCCAAGAGTTACCTCCCCCGGCAAAAGGTTACCTTTTTTCCGTAGACACTACTACTCTTCACGTATATTACCCGAACAGACAGAAGAGCTCCATGCCTTGACCCTACGTCATATCCGCCTTCTGGATACAGTACAATGGCTGCACTCTGAGGACTGCGAATTCGCGGTTTTAAAATGATTAGTACTCCTTAAAAAAAAATTTAAGAATGAGAAAAAATATATTTTGGGTTCTATTTGGTGAGTTGTTTTAATATGTATCACTTCTTAATTAGAGTTTATACATCAACACACTGGCAACTTCTATGTTATGTCCTAGAATTACTACTAACCCACACTGTTGGTTCAAACCATACTAACTAATAATTACTACGTTGCTAAAGTACCATAGTAATTATATTGTTTTGTTTGCCATACTTGTACCATTTTACGAGTCGTGCAATAAACATATTGTATTGTATTGTATTGTTGTATCAAAGGCAACCAACCCCGAACTCTTCCTTTAAGATAATTGTGACTGCTGTCTGCCCTCGCTCCCTGAGATGCGTGTCTTTCGCTCAACAAACCCCTTTATCTGCATAAAAAATATATATGCATGAGAACAAAATCTGCATTTCAGGATACCATTTAGTCGTAATGTATAAAAATAACCAATCACAAAAAATTCAACACCCCTTCAAGATGACGTATATAAGTGATTATATACAAACAGATGGGCACTTGAAATATTAACAGCACATTTTAAAAATCATAATTCAGCGATTTATCATTTTACCCATCATTGCCGTCATTTTGAATTTACCCATGATCCGCTGCTCTGGGGGTTATGCAAATAAGCTTAAAATGGCCCCAATATGATAAATTACAGTCATGGAGTCAGGTTGAAATGTTGGCTAGGTGGGCCATCATGCCCACCCCCCCCCCCTCCCCCCCTCCCCCCGTCATAAAAATGCAACAATTCCTTCACGTAGGAAGCGGCTCCCGCTGTGTACCGGTACTTTGGGTGAGTTTAGCCCAGTAACGACATATATATACCCGCAGGAACCCGGGAAGTGTTTTTTACCTTTAAATCAGAGCTTGTATGATTGATGCACGAGCGCATTATAGCAGACAGGATACATTAGAAATGAAAGAACGATGTAAAACAGTTTTGTCAGCTGGAGACAATGCCATTTTTTGTTGTTGAAGAAAATATAATGCGAATGTCATCTTCTAAACAGATGATATGTTATGATGACTCACAACAGTGGATCCCAAACCATACGTATAGCCGACACATTCTTGTTTATTTACGTGTTTACGGTAATAGCTAAACTCTTAGAGTTTCTTGCTATAGCTTCTCTCTTGACTATACAGAGTAAACAATAATGAAATTCTTATGTCATCTGTTCTTTACGTCAATCAAGTAGAACGCTGTGTGTCACGTGCGAAAAGAAAATGTTCTGCGAAGGTAATTAATATGAGAACGCATTTCATCCAAATGACACACTTTTAACAGGCGCCAACTCACAACAACAACAACGATCTTCCAGGGCTGTCAAGATCGGAAGATGCTTCGCTGTACAAAAGATGTAAAAAAACTATAAATACAAACAAAAAACGTTTTAGAAAAAAATCACACATGCAGCTGTCGTGTTCGAATACCTTGTCAGTAGAGCATCCCTATACGATGACGGTGAGCGGCCCTACGGCATGTGGAAAGACGTCCTGGGTAATGAAGTTCTTAGAGGCAGGTGTGGCAACCCCAGCTCCGACACTTGTTGTTTGGTGTTATAGCCAATGGCAGCCGGCCTACGAAACTACAAGGTTACAGAATGTGAGCTTCGTCCCAGGGATTCCCCACGACATAAACGAACCGTATTACTTTGACCCCGAGCAGACCAACGTGGTAGTGCTAGATGATCTGATGAGTGCGGCCAAGGACAATTCACACGTCGCCAACTTGTTTACTAAAGGATCCCATCATCGGAATCTGTCCGTCATCTATCTGACCCAGAATCTCTTTCCTCAAGGGAAGGCGTCCAGACATATTGCCTTGAACTGCCAATACTTTGTGTTGTTCTCCAATCCCATTGACAGAGCACAAATCCGTGTGTTTGGTAGTCGAATTTATCCTCAGAACATCGACCATTTCATGCAGTCGTTTCAAGGGGCGACAAGTCGTCCGTACGGCTACCTGTTCGTAGATTTAAAAGCCCATACCCCCGAAGATTGTCGGCTGACGACCCATCTGTTACCCGGCGAGGAATCACCGCAACGTCATATACCCCTACACCATCCGCCGAGTCCACTCCTGGCAGAGCAGCAGCAGCAACCCACCCCCATACAGCGGGTGCGCTTCATACCAGCAGTCCCGGAATATCACCCAACCGTGAAGGCCCAACCCGTACCCGTACCCGTGCAAGGGAATGAACATAATGTGAACTCGAGGCTATGGAAGGATTTGTTCAAAGAAAGTATGGACGCCGAGATGGGCGAGACGTTGAGGGCCACAGAAAACAAGTTTCAACACAAAGGATATTCGAAAAAAGAAGCCGCAATTTTAGCCCATAACAGATTGGCACCCAGACTACGACGGGCTTTACGTCAGCAGTATATCGACCTCGTGACCCTTATAAAATTGTTGGACAAGGACCCAGTCCATATGGAAATCGAAAGAACAGCGTCGATGTTGAAACCCTCGGGCATGAACTGGAAAGCGGCGTATGTCAGAGCAATAGCACAAAAGCAACATTTGTTTGAACGCATCATTAAACGACGTTAAAGCGTTAAGAAACTGTGTTAAAGCGTTGAGACGAGCGTTAAGGCGTACATATAGGGCGTTAAGGCGTAACAGTGGGCGTTGGCGGGCGTTACTGTCAATGAAAGCGAGTGTTTTCGCAAAACACGCACAATCGACGTTCAACCGTCAATATGGCTTATACTTGTTCTGAGTGTGAACGTACGTTCACCAGACATTACGATATGATGCGACACCAGAAAAATATAGATGGGATTGAAGACGCCGAGGAGTCCGTTGAATCGGATGCTGATACAGAAATCGATGAGAGTGTATCGACTGATACCGAATCCAAGATTGCTGACAGTCTGCCTACTGATATGGAGAGCTTGACCTCAGATAGTCAGCCTACATCCCAGGAAAGTGAGGCAGAACCTACCTTCTGGGATCGTATTGTGACAGCAGCTATCAATACTCACGCTGAAGCGATCGAGGACGCAGGACAGGATAACTTACAACAGGCGTACACCGAAATGCGGCCCCGCATCAGAAAAACAGCCATGGCGATCTATGAAACGTATACCTTACTACCGCTTGAAATGAAAGGCGGCCCCACGCACAGGTCCATCATGAAGACCAAGCGTCACTTGGAAGAGGCTATGGGGTTACCACCCACCGAGGGCATGGAAAATGCGATTAGAATGCGCAAACAACTGTTTCTGTTTCTAGGCCTGACCGACGACGATTAGAACAAACGGATGAGAGCGAACAGGGCCGAAGATGGGACTTTCTTAAGGACGGCTTCTGATTGGACAAGTGCAGCCGAGAATACATCTAACGGGCAAGAACGAATATGGCAGGACCAAATGGCGGTCTCTGATTGGACAAGAGTATTCTTGAATTAAAAACATACCCAACGCGGCTCCCCCAGCGTGGGTATGTTATGATGGAGGGGAAAATAAACTATATGAAAAAAAAACTTGTTGTTGTTGTTGCTGCTGTTCTCTCCTTCTTGTTGTTGATGTTCTCTCATCTGTCTATATCATGGCGTCAAGGGGTTATGCTAGGGCGTTAAGGCGGACGTTGACGGGCGTCACTGCATTTCCAATGAATTAGTGACAATTCCATGAAAATCAGAGCTTTTGGGCTAATTCACCAGGGCGTTGAAGCGTTCAGTTTGGCGTTGGCGGCGTTGCTCACAATTCCCTGTTTGCGCATGCGCAGAATGTAGACAACGGCCGAGACACTAGTCCAGGCGGATGCCCCCTCACATAGGTTTCACATTGATACCTCATACGG
This sequence comes from Hanleya hanleyi, assembly GCA_036873755.1. NCBI lineage: Eukaryota > Metazoa > Mollusca > Polyplacophora > Lepidopleurida > Hanleyidae > Hanleya > Hanleya hanleyi. The sequence continues at coordinate 86,581 of JAVTVY010026215.1, read as the reverse complement.
CTCCATCGGCCCATTAGGGGCTCCCCTAGATCCTAAAACGTTCATTCCAATGCACTTTTCCCACAATTCCCTGTCTGCGCATGCGCAGAATGTTGAACACGGACGACACACTAGTCCAGGCAGATGCCCCCTCACATAGGCTTCACATTGATACCTCACTCGACTCCATAGGACCACTAGTGGCCCACCCAGACCCCAAAACGTCTATTTCCATACCCTTTGTCCACCGCGCGTGCGCAGAATGACGATATTCCTATCCCACATCCACCCAGTCAGATGCTCCTTCACGAATGCTTCACATTGATACCTCATACGACTCCATAGGACCAATAGTGGCCCACCTCGACATCAAAACGTAAACACAGAATGACGTCAGTTTCACGTCACACCCACCCCGTCGGATGCCCCCTCACATAGGCTTCACATTGATACCTCATACGACTCCCTAGGACCACCAGTGGCCCATCCAGACCCCAACACGTCTATTTCCATACCCTTTTCCCACAATTCCCTGTTTGCGCATGCGCAGAATGTTGACAACGGCCGAGATACTAGTCCAGGTGGATGCCCTCTCCCATAGGCTTCACAGTGATACCTCACTCGACTCCATCGGTCCATTAGGGGCCCACAAATGCCCGAAAACGTCTATTTCCATACCCTTGGTCTACTGCGCACGCGCAGAATGCCCATATTTCAACCCCACACCCAGCCCATCGGATGCCCCCTCACATAGGTTTCACATTGATACCTCACTCGACCCAATCGGACCAATAGTGGCTCCTCTAGATCCCAAAACGTCTATTTCCACACCCTTAGTCTACTGCGCATGCGGAGAATGCCGATATTCCAACCCCACACCCCATATGATGCCTCATATGACCCAATTGGACCATTAGTGGCTCCCCTAGACCCCAAAACGTGTATTTCCATACCCTTGGTCCGCCGCTCATGCGCAGAATGACGCTATTTCAATCCCACACCCAGCCCATCAGATGCCCCTTCACGAATGCTTCACATTGATACCTCAAACGACCCAATCGGACCATGCAGCGTATCTGAATTCTACTTTTTCTCCGCGGAAGCTTGTTTCCGCGACCGCATCACAGCCAGACATGACCGCATCACCGCGGAGGAATACAATGTCAAAGGTTGCCGGAACTATAGTGGTCAACACTTGGCACACAGCCAATGCTGATGCAATCCATAACCGCCAAGAGTTACCTCCCCCGGCAAAAGGTTACCTTTTTTCCGTAGACACTACTACTCTTCACGTATATTACCCGAACAGACAGAAGAGCTCCATGCCTTGACCCTACGTCATATCCGCCTTCTGGATACAGTACAATGGCTGCACTCTGAGGACTGCGAATTCGCGGTTTTAAAATGATTAGTACTCCTTAAAAAAAATGTTAAGAATGAGAAAAAATATATTTTGGGTTCTATTTGGTGAGTTGTTTTAATATGTATCAAAGGCAACCAACCCCGAACTCTTCCTTTAAGATAATTGTGACTGCTGTCTGCCCTCGCTCCCTGAGATGCGTGTCTTTCGCTCAACAAACCCCTTTATCTGCATAAAAAATATATATGCATGAGAACAAAATCTGCATTTCAGGATACCATTTAGTCGTAATGTATAAAAAATAACCAATCACAAAAAATTCAACACCCCTTCAAGATGACGTATATAAGTGATTATATACAAACAGATGGGCACTTGAAATATTAACAGCACATTTTAAAAATCATAATTCAGCGATTTATCATTTTACCCATAGACCTATTAGTTTTGTTTTTATCATATCCTCCTCGGCGATTGTGCTAGATAATTTGATATCGAAGACGTTTAAATGAATCGACCATGGTAAACCGAAAACACATCACATCTGGAAATGTCGGGATATGGCCAGTCTCGTGTTTCCTCGTCCGGGACGAGAATGCCGTCGGAAGTGTTAATTATCCCTATTTATCATGACGTGATGTCAGTACGATTCTGAGATTTCCGTTGGAAACAGACATCAAGACTAATTGGGCTACTGGTTTTGTGCAACAACATAAAAAAACTGGAGGTAATGAAATGACACATTTCCACGCAGAACCGCTGTCCCGGCGATCTTCCTTGAGATGTTTCACAGATGTTTAAGAAAGGGTTTTGCTGGTGAATCTATATACCCGACTGTGTACAATTTGTGCCGTATTGAAAAGGTATAGACACCAATACAATTCAATAGGGGAAAATAGCTGGTGATCTAAATGTGTATGTTCATTTTGTGCAACAACAACAATATCATTTAGTAGAATATGAGTGAAGTTGATGCCATGGCAACCATCTATATTCAATAGAAATAACATAGAAATGAATTGAAAGTCTATGTTTTTGCGCGTTAGAAACATGGTGATCCCCGTTATTACCCCCTCCCCCCCCCCCGCCAAAATTGGCAACATGTTCGTCCGTACATCCGTCTTTCCGTCTCCTTTTCTCATCAACAAACATATCTCAAGATATGCTTAGGAACACCAAACTTGCATCACACATGGTCGCACAGCGAAACCGATATTGAAAATCAGTGTGACTGACCTTTTTTTCAGATTTTTCATTTTTATTTTTTATTTATATAATGCCTTCGCAAAAAAACCCGCCAGATAAATCAGTAAATAATAATCGGATGTCGAATAGAATATTTTTTGCCTACTTTTTCTCTGCGAAAGGCAAGGATGCGAAAGAAAAATGACGAAAACATCAGTCTTCTTGTACCTAACATTGCCGCCATTTTGAATTTATCCATGATCCGCTGCTCTGGGGGTTATGCAAATAAGCTTAAAATGGCCCCAATATGATAAATTACAGTCATGGAGTCAGGTTGAAATGTTTGCTAGGTGGGCCATCATGCCCAGCCCCCGTCATAAAAATGCAACAATTCCTTCATGTAGGAAGCGGCTCCCGCTGTGTACCGGTACTTTGGGTGAGTTTAGCCCAGTAACGACATATATATACCCGCAGGAATCCGGGAAGTGTTTTTTACCTTTAAATCAGAGCTTGTATGATTGATGCACGAGCGCATTATAGCAGACAGGATACATTAGAAATGAAAGAACGATGTAAAACAGTTTTGTCAGCTGGAGAGAATGCCATTTTTTATTGTTGAAGAAAATATAATGCGAATGTCATCTTCTAAACAGATGATATGGTATGATGACTCACAACAGTGGATCCCAAACCATACGTATAGCCTACACATTCTTGTTTATTTACGTGTTTACGGTAATAACTAAACTCTTAGAGTTTCTTGCTATAGCTTCTCTCTTGACTATACAGAGTAAACAATAATGAAATTCTTATGTCATCTGTTCTTTACGTCAATCAAGTAGAACGCTGTGTGTCACGTGCGAAAAGAAAATGTTCTGCGAAGGTAATTAATATGAGAACGCATTTCATCCAAATGACACACTTTTAACAGGCGCCAACTCACAACAACAACAACGATCTTCCAGGGCTGTCAAGATCGGAAGATGCTTCGCTGTACAAAAGATGTAAAAAACTATAAATACAAACAAAAAACGTTTTAGAAAAAAATCACACATGCAGCTGTGGTGTTCGAATACCTTGTCTCCGCAACGGCAGAGAGAAATAACAAACAAAACCATCCGTTATCTCCACCCATACTAAAAATACTGACCTGACTCAGTTCTGCTAAATTTCGCATTCAAAACAGACGGTGTTTTTTTTTCTTTCTAAGTTTTTCTTTCCGGGAACTCATAATCGAGAAGTTTTGTGAATATCAGTGATTTCATTATAAGTATTGATCCAAAAGCTTGCATAATGTTCCTTCGCAGTTTCTAAAATAATTGTTCCAGATTGAAGAAGTATTTCAAATAATATAGATGGATTAAAATTGCCACCTCTTCTTATAAGCTCCAGCTGATGCTACTAGGCGAAATTTGTACGCGCAATATGCCGATCGCTCTGGTATACTACCGGTAATATCCAGCCAGGGGTACTGTACTTGTAATCTTCCTTTCTCTCCCTTTTAATATTTGATTAATTCAGTTATAATGTTCCAACTGGATGATGTGGTTTCCTTCAAACCACAAAATTCAGCAACTGATTTAGTGATTTCCTAATATCAGCACATCAGTTGATGCTATCACGAATTACATTTATTTGCCAATGAAGCTTTCCATGTTCCTTCTTTTTCCTTCCGCCAAGTGTAAAGATATCACTAAATATAAAGATTTTGCTTATATCAGCAATACAAATGATTCGCTGATATTAACCAATAGAGATATATTTGCTGATATAATAAAATGATTTGCTTTATCAGTAATTGGTTTATTGGTATCAGCAAATCATTTGATGGCATCACCCAATTATTTGATATCATCAAAAGTTTTGACCATATCATTAAACATTTTGCTAATATCATATTAATATTTGATGTCAGCTAACATTCGATAATATCAGCTGAATAAAAGTAAAACCGCTTGCTGTACGACCGCAGTTACATGTACTAGTCTATACCATGTATGTATATATGTATAAGCCAAGCAACCCTATTCCGACTGGTTGGTTGGTTGGTTTGATTGGGCACTACATCGTAGTACAATGGGCACTGGTCATACAGAGTATGCCGTGCAACCCGTTCCCCCACACCGCCCTCCGCATGCTCTACTATATAAATCAAAGAAGTACGTGCTCGAGTGAAGGCCGTCTGTGTTTTTTTTGGGACTGTGATGGCTCCCAAAATGCAGCTTAGAACACTATCCTGTTTCATATTGTTAAAGTCATTCTGTTTACTCTAGCTTTACCGGCCAAATCCCAATCACAATATATTCTTGTAGCATGCTAAGAACCAGTGTTTATTTTGACATAAAACAATCTACCGGGAGTTTTCGCAGAATTCCCCCAGGCTTTGTAATTATGACATATATCTGATGGAAAATATTGTCTTAAGTACAAACCCAACACAACAACTGATCCCATGGATTCGCTGTTGTATATCTCGAATAGCATACGGCAATAAATAATATTGCAGAAAGTTACATTCTAGCCGCCTTATCAAATCGTCCTCAATTACAAATTAAAGTAACCTGTTATATCGGTTTATAAATATAAATTATCGATAACGTGTGAATGATTAAGATATGCTACTATTAAACCAAGACGAACATCTAGATATTCCTACGAAGTAGGCTACAGATCGCAAATTGTCCGGTAATGAGTGAGTGAGTCAGTCAGTCAGTCCATCCGAGTCCTTTCGTCGGCAAAATAAGGAGAACCATTGACATTAGAACCTTGATTTTTGGCACGAACGTGCATTAGGGCATTGTTACCAACAAGTTCTGAGCTGATCGAATTCTGCTGAAAATTTGATTTATAATTTTTTTTTTTATTATTTATTGATAGCTCAGCGAGTGCACTGTCATGCCCATCGGGAACCCTTGGCTGTATGTTTCACTGTATATATAACACAGTACAAAACGTGATGGGATAATGAAATAGGAAATGCTAATTTTCCATCATTTGTTAGTGCCTTTTTCTACACTGCTATTACCAACTTGCCAGCCTACACACAATTCAGTATATTGTTATCTAGATATATGAAAACTGTGGACTTTAACGTGTATCCTATTTCACATCCTTGAAACATTTCCTCACAGACAACATCAGGCGTCAAATTCAGGTCAAGTTACAGTTACGCACTGGTGGTGAAATTTACTACATCAACCAATTAAATGACACAGCAGAAGAAAGATATGGCATCAGTAACAACGATAAAAGTTTACTGAGGGTGAAACAAAGCCATGATGGCATGTTTAAAGGGTATTAATTTATTTTCTTCGGGTAGAATTTAACTAGATAAAGTAAGTAGACGCTATTTATTCGTCTTTGTACCGGTTATGCTCAGGAGAATGGCATGAAATCATTATCTTGTGCAGAGACGGTGTTGGTCTGGAGTTGAATTACCGTAAACTACATAAATGCTACATTTCTACTATAGTACTATATATAAAAATTTGTTGTATTGTTGGGAAAATAATGCGATTCAAAAAGTTGTTTTGATCCTGGACAAGGGCACTGAAAACCATTAAAGAGATCGATATATTTTCACACGTAAAGCTTGAAATCTACTGAACTTTTTTATTATTCAATCTGTTTCCTTTAGTTAACAAATTGTGAAATTAAATCGGCGATCGTTATTTATTTTTGGAATGAAGGCGCATTAGGAGATTGTTACCAACAAGTCTTGAGCTGACCAACTTTTGATGAAAATTTCTGGTGATTTTTGATGAAAATCACTGGCGATTCTGACTTGGGCGGTGCCCATCTTAATATAGGCAGGATTCTAACTGGGGGCGGGGATTTCCAAGAGTTCAGTTCGCGTTCCAAGTCCTAATGCCTACTCTACTTCGTAGGTCCTGTGACGTTAGTCACACTGCTCATGTAGATATATAGACAGAGATATTGTTGAATAGCGTATGTTTTTATGTGGTGTACGTAGCTAACAAATCTTGGGAGTCAAAATATTAAACCGCCAGATTGCTGGATTGATTGTGGGATAGAAACCATTCAGCCATCCTCAAAATTGCTACCACTAAGCAAAGACGTAGACAAGTTTACAGGTTTGGGGGGGCTTGAGAGGGGGAGAGTCTGAGAGGGGGGTATCCCCCCTCGCAGCTTAAGATTTTTTTTTTTAAACTTGATGGTAAATTGGCACTCTCTGGGAGCATCTGAGTAGTATAACATTGTAACAAGTGAACTTTAATTTATCCCAAAATGTCTTATAACACAGTAATGCATCGCTGCAGTGATATACAAGCTGAAGTGATCATTCAGTCTCGGGTTTGCACTATATTCAAGTTAATCCTTAAACAATACTATCCTGCCCCCATAGCAGCGCGTGTCTGAGCACGTTTCGTATCGGACGTTTTCGACGATATTTCTGGGACAATTTATCCGACAACATTGAAACTTCACACAGTCGATAAAACAAAAATACTAAATTTATTCCAAAGTATCAAGAAAATCCTTCCAGTAGTTCTCAATAAATCGCGAAAACAAAAATTAGATGGGAGATTCATGAGATATTTTTGACGTCATGACGTCAAGCTCGCATGTTTTAACAATGGCAGATCAAAGTTATCGTGGTCCCAAAATAACATGGTAGGTATCGGTGACTTTGGTCAGTTCTCAACAATTTTAATGAAAGACAGAAATACAATTAGGGTTTTTTAGTTTATATACTGTGTGAAGTTTCAATGTTGTACGATAAATTTTCTCCGAAATATCACCAAAAAAGTCTGGGATTTATTATCTGGGAAAGACAGTAGGTTTATTTCTATGGTTTCTTTATGAAAAGTAGTTGAGAGTTTGTATATCTCTTGTTTGTGAATAAAGAAGTACTGAACAAATGACTGAGATCTCAATTGAAAAACAAAACAAGTTTATAGTGAAAAAGTTACGAAAAAATCTGTTCGTCGGAAGTTTTGATGTTTTTCGTCCAAATAGGCGTATTTGATTGGATTTGGAGCACACTATTCCATTCTGGGATGCGATCACATAAGATTGGAGCCCGAAAACGTCAATCTATGGCTTTGGTCACTGAACAATTGCAATCTTATTTCAGGCCTAATGGTATGCACTGGCGGTGATAAGTTTACTTCTCCTGTAATAATTGAATAAGATACGTTATCTTATATGCTATGTTAGGTTTCTTTTTCTTTCTTTCCTTTTTTTCGTTTGTTTGTTTGTTTTGTTCTTCTTTTTTTTTTGCCGGCCGTCAAAATTTGGGGGGGCTCAAGCCCCCCCAAGCCCCCCCTTGTCTACGCCCTTGCTAAGTTGAAACGATTTGTGGGACATCTCTGTAACTACATTGTATCTCCCTAGTATAATCCGTGGCGTGTCCGACTCCTCCTCCTACTCCTCCAACTCCACTTTACTCACTGCACAGCGGGTCGCATATAGGTGTGGCGGGGGATAGGGTGGGGCGAGAGACCTGGGGTTTTCACTACCTGAGATTTCATGAGCCAGGCTTGCACCCTACAGTAGAATGGGTCGACTGCGCATGCGCGATGAGTAGTATAGAAAGGGCACGCGATCTCCCATATATGTTAACAAAAGGAGCTGAACTACTAATTTGCATAAAAATTAAAATACGATTTGGATGGACTAGAACCTGCTGTACTCAAATCGACGTGGGCACCAGCTGATTCCGTGCGCCATGACTGAGTTATTGCCATTGGAAACAAACAAGCCATGTTTTATTGATATCAAATGAAATGTTCTCGAGGTACCGGTAGTGCTTATCTTAGCATTCAAGATCTTTCAATCTAATCCGTCCCCATCCCTGGATATTCACCGGAAATTCAGGAATATAAGAGCGGATATACTCTCCCTCTCTCTCTCTCTTCTCAGTTCTTCACATTGGAATTATACAGCTCGTTTGTTTGATTAAAAACGCCATAGGTACTTTCAAAATGGCGGTCATGACGAGCCACAAAAATGTGTGCTTCATGAGGTTGGAATGACCGTAGAAGTGAACATAAATGAAACACGAATATTTTTTTCTGGATTTCCACTTCTCAAATAATTTCAAGTGCAAATCCAAAAAAGGTCTTCGTGTTCAATAATGTAATTCTTTCAAAGTATTTCTTCACGTTTTCTTTACATGAAAGCGCACTATACTAATTTGCATGACCTCATGTAACAAACCTCTGCCATACAGAACCATACGTGAGACCAAATCCAAGAAAAGAAATAAATTAAAAATAATTTTCCAATAAATCGCACGAGTAGCATATCGGTCCGTGTAACCTTGCACAATTCAATTTTCGTTTTTTTGTTTTTGGTTTCTCAAAATGAAAAATTGAAATTTGACCGTCAATTTTCAATTTTCGTTTTTCGTTTTCGGTTTCTCAAAATCAAAAATTGAAATTTGACATTCAATTTTCAATTTTCGTTTTTCGTTTTACTTCGCGCAAAAATGAAAATCAAATATTGAAAATTGCCTCGACTTGTCCGTTTTTCGTTTTTTGATTTTAACTTTGACTCGTCAATGTTAACTGCGCACGCGCAAGACTTATGATGTCACTTTCGGTTCGCGGAGTAGTATGGAAAGCGCAAATCGGATTGTTTAGGCAGGTTTGGAGCATAATATGGAAAAACAGTAGGGGGAAAGATGTGGGAGTTTCACTACACTATAGATCCCTGGAGCCAGGCATTCGAGCTAGAATATAATGGGCCAACTGCGCATGTGCAGAAGCGAGTAGGCAATCGTGCAGCAGGTGTGAAGCATTATATAGAGAACAACGGGGTTGATACACATGAGAGTTTCATTAAAGTAGGGTAGTATAATAAATACGTGGGTACCCTAATCACATCTTCATTTTATCTAGCCAATTTCTACGTTCCCACTTCGAACTTCCCTTGATATATCTGGACCCCTTCAATGTTCAAATAACTTATAAATAGACACGAGACGTCACTGACCTCGAAAACATTTGAAATTCGAAATGGGTCGCACAAGAGCGTTATTGATTGGCTGACCTAATTAGTGGGCACCTTATTAGGAGGAAAGACGCCGCTAATAGAGGATGATGTCACTCAACGTGACTTCATTCGCAATCGATGTGTACGTTCTGATTGGTTCTTCTGTCGTTAGTAGGTGAAATTTACACCTCGGATTTTGAACACTGAAAGGGTCAGATAAATCAAGGCAGGTTCGAAGTGGGAACGTAGAAATTGGCTGGATAAAATGAAGATGCCTAATCATAACCCCCAAGGGAACTTCCCACGTCGATGCGTTGAAGCGTTTGACACCCACACTTGCGTTGAAGCGTTTTTGACGCTGAACGTTGACGAGCATCTGAACGCTCCAACGATCCAGGTCCCAAAAATAGAGAATGAAGATTGGACCTGAAGCGTTGAAGCATTCAGACGTCTGACATCAAACGTGGCGATTGTGTGCTTGTTTGAAATGGTGGTTTACGGGCCCCATGCTTACTCTTATTGGTATTAAATCTTTGTTGGTATCTTTATAAATACTATATTTCAAATCAATAGCAAATAGCGGTTGTCTGCATGAATGCTGTTCGCTTTTGTAGCGCTCTAAACATCTATTTTTAGAAATGAGAAAATCTAAGACTGCGTTCTGATTGGCTCAGGCCTCAAGGCCAATAACCATTGAGAACAGCGGGATGCCACATATCCAGACCTGTCTGGTGCATCTTCACAAGTCCAGGTAAATCGTGAATCCCCGCACATAGACTGTAGTACTATCTGTTAATTCAAGATATTAACAGACAGTGATAGTGTACTGTTCCAGCTGTCTCCCCTTCAGAGATTGGTCATTCGACTCCGCCATTTTAAACTAAGACGAGCATTTTCATTGGATCACTATTTATAGGAGCCACCCCAATCTTCATACACAACCACGTGACTGTCTCAGTTGACCGATGACATAGCGCGGCGTCGTTTTCGATTTCAAAATCTGGCGTATAACTGGGAAAATGTTGTTGTTGCTGCATCAGCCTATCATTGGCCCTCCGTAGAAGGGTCCAATACTATAGGCTATCCCCGCACAGGGTTTACCTGGACATTTTTGGTGATTCGAGTGAGTTCTTGAGTCGTTGCCTCAATCTCGAACATTTCATCCCCCGAGGTTATTTTGAATTAGCATGTCGGTATCCCAAGCCGGCGGTTTTGCCTTGACTCTCGATGTCGATTTCAGCCTGACATCAAAGTTATGCCAGCGATGTCACATCTCAAACCGTCCTGCTAGTGGATTGGAGTAATGAGCTAGCTGAACCTGTTGAATAATTGGTTTGATTTAGAGGATACCCCTTGATCTTTTTTTTATCCAGAACTACCAACCAACCAAGGCAATGTATAGATACCCTAACAAATCGATCAATACACTGGCTCCCGAGGATGGCCTGGTGGGCCACATGCCTCTCACGCTCCACACCTCTTATACGACACGATTTGCGTTTTCTATTCTACTCGTCGTACCGGAAGTGACATGATAACCCGTCCACATGCGAACTTAACATAGATACGTCAAAGTTAAAATCAAAAAACGAAAAACGGACAAGTCGGCAATTTTCAATATTTGATTTTCATTTTTGCGTGAAGCAAAACGAAAAACCAAAGTTGAAAATTGACGGTCAAATTTCAATTTTTGATTTTGAGAAAGCAAAAACGAAAAACGAAAATTGAACTGTGCAAGGTTACACGGACCCATATCCCTTCAACACTATACCACGGTCAGCTCAGCCAACAAGCTGATAAATCCGTTCGCATTTGCTGGAGAGGTAACCCTTACTATCTACATGTGGAAATGTTTAGTTCTCTCGTTCAAGAGGTGGCGATACTTCTCAGAGCAAAATAATGAAACGCTTATAAACAGCCGTGCCTCATGGCGGCCATCTTGAAAAATTGTTGTTATGGCCTGCATTAACCTAATACGGAATGCATCCATATCTCATTGCTTTCCCAGCGCCATATCTAATTCCGTGTGAGCGTTGGTGCTTTAAGAGAAAAGTCAAAATACTTTGAAAAATTCACAATATCTGGTTGACTAGATTTGCCTAATTTGCTTATTATCATTATCAATATTAATTAATTAAATAATAGTGTCATAATGCTGTGACAGTGTACAAGTATTCTGCTTTCAAAACTCAAGTGCAACACATTAGTGTTAATAAATAACGCAACGCTACGTATGCCTACGTTGTTCAACATGAAACTCTGGCGGCCATTTTAGAAAATCTTTTGAACATTTTCACATATCTGGTTGGCTATTTTTGCTTATTCATAATTTTCATCGATAATATTATTATTTTCATTCCTTAATTAATAATATTACTGTCTAGTAATGATGTAGCACTGTAGAACCATTCTGCTTTCAAGAATCAAAGTGTAACTCAGTAGCGTAGATAACTAATACAAAGCTACGTGTGCCCAAAGTGTCCGAACGGAAAATCGGGAGGCCATCTTGGAAAAGGATGGCAGTCATTTCGGAAATCTGAGACGGCTGTTATTACCCCATATCTATTATAAAATAATTGTCGTAATAAGCCACTAAAATAACAGTGCATCGACAAGAATTATGTTGATATATCATGTGGTTATTGAAATATTGACTGAAATAGGCTTAATTCATATGGCAGTCATCTTTTAATCCAAGATGATCGACTCGGCCATATGACCATTTTCATCTGTCTAACTTTGCTATGGGACTTTCCATCAATATTCTGACAAATGATCAAAAGAATAGGCCCCAAACAGAAGAAACAGTGCAAGATTCCAGATGCTAATATGGGATCCTGGCGGCCATTTTGAAAAATGGCAGCTGTGACCTACATACGAAAAGTTCGCGATGGTTCCATATCTGGAAATGCTCCCAAGGCCTCGTTGTACACCTGTGCCAAATTTCATGATTTTATGAAAAAAAGGCACAATTCGATGGAAAATCTGTACATACTCACTGGACTAAAAGGCCTATGCTGATTGAGCACCCCTGTTCATGGGCTACTGCTGGAACTGTTTTTGGGGTATTGTCATCATGTAAGTACGTCCATTTGTCTGTTTTCTTCTCACCACTCCTCGTCTCAAGAACGAATATATCTAGAAACATCAAACTTGGTTCACACATGCATGTGGTTGCGGAATTATTCCTTTTGAAATTTGGTGAGATTTACCCATTTGTGAGAGGTCACAAGGTCAAAGTTGGTTCAAATGTCACCAATTGTTTCGTTACCACCCTATCTTACGAAAAATAAGGCCAAGGCTCCCAGAACATACACCAGATAAACATCTGGGCATGAGCTACTGCTAAAATCGGCTTTGTGGTATTGTTGTCATGTCATCATTACCATCATATCTCAAGAATGACTATGCCTATAGAGCCTGAAACTTCGAATTCATGCACATGTTTGCGGAAAATCATTATCCCCAAAGGATTGTCGCCACCAATTGTTTGTTCTTTAAGAAAAATATCCAAGGCCAAGTATCCAAGTTATGAGCACTTAGCCCGGTTCAGGTTTATTTCGCGTATATAAATGAAGAAGAGACATTTACATTCACAAAAAAGGAAAGATTTTATAATGATTTCCTGATTGTTTTCATACGACTCTCTCTTGCCATAAAGCAGCCAACACTACCGTTCGGGACCGCTTGATCAATGAGCACCATACGGCTAGTGTAAGTACACAAAATTCAGTGCAAATGTTTGACATTGTCAGAGGTAAATAGAAAAAGGGGATTATAAAATAAACTGGATATTACTTACTGTGACCATTTAAGAAACGAAAAGTTATCAAGGGTATTGTTTAGTACATTTCCAACACCGATCGCTTGAAAGCGGAATCTGCAATGTCGGCTCTTTTCTGCTCTTCGTTCTCACTGACAGACCATGATTCCCAGCGTCAGACACCAATGATCGATATTCCGAGCACTGACCGTTTCATCTGACGTGGGTATGGGCCACAGTGACCCTCACCTTTGTCATTATGACCTCAGTTTTGATATCTGACATATCCTATCCCACTAAACTTGAAAAACATTTCTAGATTTTTGGGTCAGGGACCTTGGCTATTCGCCATTGACCTCATTTTTGCTATACATCACACTGCATATCCGCTTCACCCGCTTAACTTGCAAAAATATTGTGATTTTGACGGATTTTCAGATTTTTGTGCCAAATTGACCTCACCTTTGATTCGTCAATTTGATAAACGAAAATCAACATGTACTGATGTAGGAAGCCGATCCCGTGGTGTACAGGTACTTTTATGAGTTTAGCCAAGCAACTTACATGTGGTTTTTTTTTTGCCTCTAAATCAGAACTCGTGCATGTGATTGATGCACGAGCGCATTATAGCAGACAGGATAGATACCGTAGAAGTGAAAGAATGATGTAAAACAGTTTTGTTCGCAGGAGAGAATGCCATTTTTTATTGTTGTAGAAAATATAATGCGATTGTCATCTTCTAAACAGATGATATGTTATGATGACTCACAACAGTGGATACCAAAACATACGTATAGCCTACACATGATGGCTTCCGAAAATTCTTGTTTATTTATGTATTTACGGTAAAACTAAACTCTTAAAGTTTCTGGCTAGCTTCTCTCTTGAATATACGGAGTAAATAATGATAACATTCTTATGTCATCTGTTCTATATGTCAATCAAGTAGAACGCTATGTGTTACGTGCGGAAAGAAAATTTTCTGCGTAGGTAATGAATAAGAAAACGCATTTCATTCAAATGACACACTTGGCGCTAGCTCACAACAACAACAACGACCTTCCAGGGCTGTCAAGATCGGAAGATGATTCTCTGTTTAAAAGAGGTAAAAGACTATAAATACAAACAAAGAACATTTTAGAAGAAAATTCGCACATGCAGCTGTCGTGCTCGAATACCTTGTCTCTGCAACGGCAGAGAGAAACAACAAACAAAACCATCCGTTATCTCCACCCATACTCAAAATACTGACCTGACTCAGCTCTGCTAAATTTTGCATTCAAAACAGATGGTGAATGTTTTCTTTCTAATGTAACCGGGAGCTCAAAATCGAGAATTTTGTGAATAGCAGTGATTGAATTATAGGTATTAATCTAAGAAGCTTGCATCATGTTCATCACAGTTTCTTACAAGCTCTAGCTAATGCTACTAGGCGAAATTTTTACGCGCAATATGCCGATCGTTCTGGTATACTACCGGTAATATCCAGTCAGGGCAAACTTACTTGTAATCTTTCTCCCTTTTAATTCTTAATTATTTCAAATATAATGTTCCAACTGGATGATGTGATTTCCTTCAAACCCTAAAATTCAGCAAATGAATTAGTGATATCATAAAATGATTTCCTGATATCAGCACATCTTTTGATGCTTTCATGAAATAATTTTATTTGCCAATTCTCTCCATTCTGAACAGGGAGTTTTTCATGATAGGCATTTGGTTCCTTCTTTGGCCTTCCGCCATACGTAAAGATAACACCAAAAGCATTTGCGTATATCAGCAAATGATTTGCTGATATCAATCAGTAGAGATTATTTGCTGATAAAATGAAATGATATGCTGATATCAGTAATTGGTTTATTGGTATCAGCAAATCATTTGGTGGCATCACCGAGTCATTTGATATCATCAAACGTTGAACATTTTGCTGATATCTTTAAATATTTGATGATATTAGCAAACATTTGATGATATCAGCAAATATTATAAAATGTAAAAACGTTTGCTGTACGACCACACTTATAGTCTATACCATGTATGCATAAGCAGAGCAACCCTATTCCGAAGTAAAGCTGCAATCTTAGTCAAAGAAGTACGTGCTCGACTGAAGGCCGTCTGTGGTTATAGGACGGTGTTGGCTCTAATCTTTCCCCTTTAAACACTATCCTGTTTCATATTGTTAAAGTCATTTCATTTACCCCAGCTTTACCGGCCAAATCCGAATATGTTCTTGTTGCATGCTAAGAACCAGTGTGAAGATGAACCTTTTTTCAGGCGGGCGCTCAAGTGCCCGGATGATGACACCTGGTGAATATTTCGGTCAGATGTTTCAAGGATGCCTCTGCAATTCCCGTTGAGTCTTCCACTCTCCAGATAAAAGAGTTTTTCGGGCAAAGCTCGGTAAAGCAGCAAGCCTGCAGCGAGATTAAACATAATCACATGTAATGATAACATTGTGGCAGACGGGTTCTCGCTATGGCACTTGAAATATCAAAAGATCTCGGATCATTTTCAATACTGCTGTTCTCTGTTTATTTATGCACATAAACAATCTTCCTGGAGTGTTCGCAAAATTCCCACAGGCTTTGTAATTATGACAGAGATCTGAATGAAAATATTATCTTTAGAACAAACCCAACACTACAACTGATCTCATGGATTCGATGTTGCTTATCTCGAATAGCATATGACAATAAATAGTATTACAGAAAGTTAAATTCTAGCTGGCCTATATCAAATCGTCCCCAATAACATATTAAAATTAACCTGTTATATAAGTTTTCAAGAAAAAACAAAAATTACCCGCCAATATTTCAAATGTGTAAATGCTAGATACAAGCAATTTGCTTGTCTTCGTTGTCCAGCCGAGGGACGTTCAAAATAATGCCACTGGGCCAACATTGTCTTTCCATCGCCCATCACAAAAAAGGGTTTGTCAAAAGCTCTAGCAAAATCAAGTGAGTTTAAATGGGGAGTGTGCAAAATGCTTATTCTGCATATACGTATTTTTAAAAGTGTTTAATTGCACTTGAATACTTGTTGTCAGATAAGTATTTTTTTAAGTGTTTAATCGCACATGAATACTTGTTGTCAGAGCAAAAATCAGCCTGCTATACCATCGTCCAAATGGGCCCAGAACCTTTCAGATAGATGGGGCTTATGGTGTGTTTATCCAGTTAACCTGTTGTGGCAAGAGATTGGCTTGAACGACGTTTTGGAAATTTGCTGTCTTCCCTGGAAAAGACATTTCTGAACTTTTAAGCCGAAGAAAGATTCTTCCTATGTTGACTGAATACATGTTGAATCAAGTCACGTCTGTGGCTTCACAGCTTGAATAAAAGCCAGAGTACACTGGGGTGTTCAGGATACTGAGCCCTCCTGCAGGCACTTTTACACACCCTCTAGAATTTGTCTTTGTACAGCTGAAAGAATTCCTTTATAGCTATGGTAATGTATATATTTGTTGAAAGTGCATTTCTTACGGATGCTAAATATATAAATGTGTTCATTGTAAATCTGTAGGTTGTGAAGATTTTTCAGATTTAAACAAAATAATAAAAAAATGAGCCTTCTTTATTAAATGGATATTTTCAAAAAAGTATTCAACTTATCGTAACTTACATCATCATTTTCTGTAGAAGACAACTCCAACAGGAAATCAGTGTCTCAGTTTTGTCAATTTTGGTTTCGTTCTTATTCCATTGACCATAATTCCAGTTCAAAACTGTGAGTTGCTCGATTCTGTGAAGAAATATTCCATTACATGTCAATAGAATGAGAACTAGACCAAAATTGATAAAATTGAGACACCGATTTCCTGTTTGAGTTGTCTTCTAAAGGAAATGATGAAGTTAGTTACGACAAGTTGAATACTGTTTTGAAAATAGCATTTAAAAAAATTAAAATTAAATTTTAAATTAAATATATTTTAAATCCAAATATCTTCAAAACATACAGGTTTACAGTAAACAAACTTATATATTTGGAATCCTCAAGAAATGTGCTTTCAATAAATATATATACATTACCATATAGCTATGTGATATACTTTTAGCTACATAAAGACAAGTTCTAGAGGGTGTTTGAAAATATGTGCAGGAGGGCTCAGTACCCTTAAGCCCCAGTGTGTTCTGAACGTACAATACTCACAGCGCAAATGAATCAGAAACCAGTACCAAGCTGTCCAGATGCTATAGCATATAGGAAAGAGTAAAAAACTGTAACACCCTGTTCCCTTAGAATAAGCTTTAAATCGGGAGCTTCTATCTGACTTTTCAACTACTAAATACTCACAGAATCACGCCACTAGACATGGGATTTTTTCTGTTAGATTTGTCATAATCACAAAACCTGAGGGAATTCATGAAATTCCATTGGCTTAAATACCTCTTTTCACACTCATTTACATAAAGAAGCGTCATTGGGTATGTAACTCTCTGCATTTCGGTTGTTACAGTCATACACGAGGCAACTCAGAGGAAGGCAGAGGAACAGCCCACAGAACGAACAGCCCAGAGCGGTTGTAAACGGCTCCGTCAGAAAATGCTTCTCTATGATCTTCTTATCTGGTTAATATTATATATTCTCCGTCTTTTCGTATAATCAAAAAAAACCCAGTATATTGATGAGTACCAATATCAAATCGTAAGATTTTTTTTCTTGTAACAACGTTAAGTATCAGTACCGCCCTGTTCTTCAATTTCACACCGAAAATTCCTCTTTTCACCTTTGACGATTCTGTAACAGTTCCATACTCTGGATTTTTATTGCTCAGTTGAGATATTTCCTCAAGAGCATACAGGTTCTACTTATGTCATAATATAAACAGTCGGTGAAATGTCTGGATGCTTCAGAGTTGTTTCCTGCATGGATTGTTTGTGACCAATAGGTATATCATTCAGCCACATGTGATTTGATTTATTCTTAGACAACATCTTACTTCGGAGGTATTTGGCTTCGATGTTAATGAACGTGCAATGTCAGTGTAATCCATTCTACGAAATTTTGAGTTGGCTTTGTTGATATCATTCCATCGAACCAGTCGTTCTTGGGATATATTCGTCTCGTATTCGTCTCGGTATTGGAGCCCGTTGGGGTTTTTTTTCTCTCTCTCGCTTTTTTCTAACTCATACTTTAATAGGTAAATTATGTTAATATCATGCAATATGCCTACTTATACAGCAATTTTCTTTCTGAATTTCTTACTGGAGATCATCTGCGTATGAGGCCTTTAAACAGCCCCGATGTTACTTAAT
The DNA here is from genome assembly GCA_036873755.1 of Hanleya hanleyi. Taxonomy (NCBI): domain Eukaryota; kingdom Metazoa; phylum Mollusca; class Polyplacophora; order Lepidopleurida; family Hanleyidae; genus Hanleya; species Hanleya hanleyi. Next base: position 68,079 of record JAVTVY010026215.1, on the reverse strand, counting down.
GTTCTCCACTCCTGTATTTCATTGTCTTCTTGATTACACACCAACCGTTACTATTAACTCTCTCAATCCAGGCAGTTTATAATTCATTGAACTCCTGCCAATTATTACCTTTACAGTGACCGACCTCGTAAACTAATTAATAAACTAATGAAGTGCGTTATTCCTTCAATGATAATTTTTCCACGGGTAGTTGCTATCTTGATCATCAGGTATGGTCAAATTGTACACCAATGTTGCAGTAATACATGTATGTCATTGTTGAGAGGAAATTTGTTTTGAATCATCCAGTCCTTACTCAATCAACATTAGAATTGGGTGCACACTCAGCGGGTTATATTCTAGTATGTCATAACAGAGGGGATTGTGAGAATAAGTGGAATGGTAACACGTGTGAGGTTATGTATTCATGATGTCAGGGCAAAACGCCTACAGACCTCCTCTTTAGCATGTGTGGTCGGAGAACAAAAACGTGGAAACTGACAAAATATTTCAGCGTTGTGCTCAATGATATAAGTAAGGTCACAAACAATCCTCCCAGGAAGCATATCAGACGAGAAGCATCAGGACTTCCAGAAAGTATTTATCTTACTGCATAGGAAGAATATAAGTGTATATCATCGAAGAAATGTCAAAAAAGCAACGAAGCAGAGCTATCTTGAACTGCCGTACACGTTCAAAGGTTACCTATAGCTATGGTGTTCTATTTGTGCCAAGTTTCCGTCGCCTTTTAAAAACGCGACGTCGCCTTTTGAAACGCGACGTCGTGTTTCGAAACGCGACGTCGCGTTTTTAAAACACGACGTCGCCTTTTGGAAAACACGACGTCGCCTTTTAAAACGCGACGTCGCGTTTCTTTCCTATGTTTTTGCATTGTAAAACTCGACACAACGGAACTCGACGTCGCGTTTTCAAAAGGCGACGTCGTGTTTCACCCACGTCTTGTTTGGCAATGTTAAAAGATAGGAAAGAAACGCGACGTCGCGTTTTAAAACGCGTCGTGTTTTTTAAAAGGCGACGTCGCGTTTTCAAAAGGCGACGTCGCGTTTCAAAACGCGTCGCCTTTTGAAACGCGACGTCGCCTTTCGAAACGCGACGTCGCCTTTTGAAACACGTCGCCTTTTGAAACACGACGTCGCGTTTCAAAAGGCGACGTCGCGTTTCGAAAGGCGACGTCGCGTTTCGAAAGGCGACGTCGCGTTTCAAAAGGCGACGCGTTTTGAAACGCGACGTCGCCTTTTGAAAACGCGACGTCGCCTTTTAAAAAACACGACGTCGCGTTTTAAAACGCGACGTCGCGTTTCTTTCCTATCTTTTAACATTGCCAAACAAGACGTGGGTGAAACACGACGTCGCCTTTTGAAAACGCGACGTCGAGTTCCGTTGTGTCGAGTTTTACAATGCAAAAACATAGGAAAGAAACGCGACGTCGCGTTTTAAAAGGCGACATCGTGTTTTCCAAAAGGCGACGTCGTGTTTTAAGAACGCGACGTCGCGTTTCAAAAGGCGACGTCGCGTTTTGAAAAGGCGACGGAAACTTGGCACAAATAGAACACCATATATAGCTGTACATACATGTTCAGTCAGACAGTCGCGAATGATTTGCCTCAAAAAAATTTAAGTTTCATTTTGTTAACATGACCATCGTCCAGATCCCGTGTATAATTCCTTCGCCGAAAAACGCAAGCCCCAGGTTTAACTTAGTTAGCCTGTAGGTTACCTCGTTCCTAACTGGTTTGATCGGTTTGGGGTTGTACCGCAGCTTGGGGTTGGCCTATAGCGCACTTTTCCGTTATCCCAGAGACTAGGGAGGTGAAACTTACCACACTATATCTTTACCAGAAAATGTAAACTTACCACATTATATATTTGGGTCAAGCTCTACCAGAGAATGTGAAAAAAAATCCAAGATGGCCGCAATGGTGATTTCACAATGACACCCTTTCCCATAGAGTGCTTTCATAGAGCACGCTTATGAAAACATTATTTTTATTCTATTGCACTGTTCAAATTGATTATCAACAAAGATTATAATAAAATTAGCACGATGCTCCTGTCTCGGTTGGCATCGTACCAATATCAGTGGCCGATTTCATGTGGTCCCTCAAATGGGGAGTGATTCTCCTCTACTAGATCAGCATAAATGACGCAGATGTAGTGGAGGAGGGGTATGTAGATCGATGTAGGTCGTATAGAAAGCATTTTTATAACATCCACTGTCATTGTGGTGTATGAAAAGGTGGGAAATAATTATATTCTCGAAAAAATATATATATATAATCACAACAACAACAACATCGACGAAGACACCCACTGCTACCCAAGCCACGGTGCAGTGTGGTGATTGCTGACAACGATACGATCCGTAAGGCTATAGCTTTGTATGGAAATTGCTCAGACAATTGTTCATTTCCACGCGAGACTTTTGGATTCAGTATGCAAACACTTGAATATTATATGATTGTCAGAATATCTTGTCGGTATGTGGAGTATTTGGAATGGTCGTCGAATATTCCGGATCACAGAACGGCCTAAAAAATGGGGCACCCACTCACGCAGAAGAATACTGCAGAATCGTGCATGCAGTACCAATTCACAGATCAAACTTGCAAAACCATACATCATGTAAAGACTGGCAGAGTAAAATGTAATAATCCCTTTAAATTATTTTACATATGATTTAACGTTAAATGCTGAGTTAATGAACAAAAATAACAACAACAACAACAACAACGCATCAATGCATCAATGTACAAATTAACCTCTGTACTGAATATTTGATTATGTTATTCTAATCTTGTGATCTGTACTATTTATTGAATGCTTATGTTGTGGTGAATTTCCTCTATCTAACCTACTAGATGTAATTTTTTGTTTATGTCATTTTGCTAGGATGAATGTACGATTCTGTTGTTGTGTGGGCGCCAGTTTCTCACTACTCACGCACGAAACTACACGCCAACCATGGCGGTATAGGGTGGTCATTGTTCAAAACGTTTTGGCTTTGGTTAGTTTCGTTCATTTGATAAACAAGTTGGGGGAGTTAATGAGACCAGGAATTATTTATGGACGACTGATTTCTACCTCATGTCCAATCTGTAAATTATATTTGATTAATTGTTTTCAGCAACACCTGATAATATCGGTTGTCTCTCTTCGTATATTCATCTGCGTTAACCAAGTCAAATCAAATCTCGACACTCGACAGAGCTTTTCCCGTGCCTGTTTGCACCGGTATATGAGTAAACCCCTGTTCCCGGATTTGTTTAACATCTGGATGTCTAAAGTCGATCCGCATGTCGATATATAGCTTGAAATTTCGAAAAAAGATCCAAGCTTTTTTCCCACAAGTATACGATCAGTGTTAATTTCTCGCACACCAATTTAATTATTTAAAGTGGCAGTTTGTGTAAAGGCAATCTAATTAAAATTAAATCCTATCTGCTTCCCCATTTGGATATGTCGCTTGTGGGATCTAACCGGCTTGCACTAACGCGAGTGTCGACCGATCCCGAGAACTCTTCATAGTACTTTTAAGGGAACATAATGGTAGCATCCTCGCGAACCAGTGGATCAATCGATAGGTTTTAGGGATTTTTGCGAGGATTTAGGGATTATCTGGACTTGTGCAGGTGAATGATAGGGGCTTTTTGGTTAGCTCAGTCGAATGGGGCATCAGGTTGGCGGGGTATCTTCTGATGTTGCCGCGCTCCCGCCAGATTGGCAGCATAATGCGGGATAGAAATATGGACTGGTCCTTGGCATAAACCTTGGGTTAAAGCGGATACGATGACCCTATCCCCCCTCCACGCCTGCAAGTAAAGTAGTTGAAATGCGGCCGTGATGTCATAAGACTATTAAATATTCATGACCTAGGCGCTCTGAACACCAAATTCAATTGAAATCGATAAGATCCTACACAGCGACATATACGATTAGAGAGCATTGCTATAGGATATTAATTTATTAAGATTGGTGTGAAGGTGTCAAAAGGAAAATTTCGGCTGGCGCGCTACTGACAGGTGATTGTGATTGGCTGAAACTCGGTACTGATAATTAAAGCGGTCGGTGACGTGTGCAAATGCGTATATATTAGGCCTTTCGAATATGCCAAGAAAATCAGCAAATACGGAACACTTTTTGGAACGATCGCCAGTGTGAAAGGAAAGGAACTCCGAGAATTTTAGTCTTCTCTTCAAGAAAGATAATTATTTCAAAGTCCTAGCCAGGTTGAAGAATCTAGAATTCCAGAGACGGGGAGAGGGGGAGGGGGAGGCGAGGGGAAACTAAATTCCCTCTTTCACTGGAACAGCGAATGTCTCCGTTGTATGTGTCATATTTTATCTAGCTCAGTTCATTGCAATATACCGGTATTCCAATTAGTCTTGACGCATCGTTTTTCAGACCGCCTAAATCTTTTTCAGATTACGCCATGATAACTAGCGATAATTAATACATCTGACGGCAATCTCGTCCCGGACTAGGAAACACGAGATTGGAGATATCCCCAGATTAACAGATGTAATGTGTTACTGTTTAATACCAGTCGCTTCCTTTGGACATCTCCGTCTCAATCACGAAATATCCAAGCAGGAAAAAATATTATTCAGATAGGAAAAATAATATCTATAGCCGGTAGGTGTGATAAAATCGCTTTTAATTAGGAAAGTAGTCTTACTTTTCGTTCTCAGTAATTGGCAACATGTGGGGCTGTATCATACTTTTTTACAAATCCGATCTGAACAGGGAACAGGCAGGAAGAAACTTTACCGTTTGACTCCTGAACAACTTGGCAGGAAATTCATATATGTAGCTCATCATACTAGTTTAAGGCATCCTTATGCAATCCTGGAAGCAAAGTTCCAGGAGTCAGTCCAATATGGTTGACATCGTCTCAACTCTTACGCGAAACGCAGACAATAATACGTTTTCGACACGATAAACTGTATTCACACGAAGGTAAAATGATAATTCGAAAAAAAAACATTCTAAAAGTTTACATTCAAGGGTGTTTCATTTCTTTTGGACTGAAGGCAAAGGATAAAAAAAATCTGTGCTCATTATATTAGTGTGAGACGTTATATCGCCACTGTGATCTAATGAGCTTGCAAAGACTTCTTTCGGGACATTATCCCGCCTCTCGCCCTCTCCCATCCCCCTCCCCACACACACACATACCGGATTCTCTCCTGGTGACGCTCAGCATTAAGAGGATAGAACAATGACTATTTTATGGACTGGATTAGAATTTTGTGACTGGCATGTCTGCCGTCGGCATGGTGATTCAGGGAGTCAGCACTATAAAAAGGCAGCATTTGTGACCGTTCTGTCGGGTATACACTCTCAAAAATATTCAGGGATTGTTCCTGAAAGTTCAGGTCGTTCAACTACAATTCAAATTTCCTGAATTCCAAAGCAGTAACCACAGAATCCATGGAATAATTCCCGCAATTCAGGGCGTTTACCTCCATGAAATTAAATTGTAGCAATTTGTATAGTCTGAGTGAAAGTCCCTGTAATTCAGGAAATGTCCCTGAATAATTTTAAGATTTGAGATTGACATAGAGCTGGTCTGCCATGACGGAGACCAGTGTTATTATCATGATTTTAGAATACGTCCATATCTGAGTTAGCCATTTTGATCTTGTTCAAGAGTCTGATAGAAGGGATAATATGATTGGTCAACAGAGAAACTCTGGCTTTTTCTCCGCATGATCCTGCATCTTTCAGGAAGGCGACGAACAAATTTTCCTTCTCGTCAATTCATTGGGTGTTATTTTTATCAGGCCATTCAAAAAGTAATCGCGCATAGACCGTTTTCTTGCCAGGCTGTTATCCAGCCTCGCATGGAGGATGAGTATTACGGTTATCACTGTCGTACTGTATCAGAAGCAGTGAACTAGAAGTGTGTAAAATTAGATTAGAATATCTAGACGGCACTGGCACTCGTGAAACAGCCTACAGCACTAGACTCTTGCGCAGTCTCTACACACGAAACACGAGATGCGGAGGTGACGCGTTGAATTCCAGCATCAGCTCATCTTCCGTCACGGTGATGGATCACAACACACATTACATTTTACAGCGCATCTACATCACGTCATGTGTTATAAGCAGAAAGGCGTTGGCCAATGCATTATAGCTGGCCTAATTCTAAGGTTACATACTTTTAGTTAATTTGCTTCTGATTGTATCCAAGGTGGCTGTAAAAAAAAAAAAAAATCCAGCTTCGCAGCAATCTGATTAAAAATAGATACAGAAACTTAGAGAAGCAATTAAGTGTCGCAGTAGACATTTTTGGAAAACTCAACATCACAAACATGATACTGGCGAAGCGGCATTCCATGTTTCATCACGGGCCGAAAAGACTTAAATATGAAACTTGAACCCCTCGCTTGGCGCTCAGCAGGAAGGGGATAGATCAAAGACTGGTTAGCCCAGTGTTCGGATAATGTCACTGGGTCGTCGTGATATGACTGAAAATTGGGGAAAGTAACGTCAAAATCCTACTTAATCACACACTTCATGGTACAAAACCCGCCGAAGTGCTTTTATAACCAGTTTATTTGTCTGTACACCTAAAGGCAACAAGAAAACATTTTTGAGGCTTGACATTAGGAAATGCCTGATGAAGTGTGTTTTCTTTGGGTGACTTGATATTCTTGAAACTAGACAATGTATGCTCTTGTATCAATATCGCTGCTACCAGAAGAGGCAGGCACAATTAGCTGAAAACTTATGTTGTTACATAAATAAATTATTATAGCGCATAACGAGGTAGTCCGTAAGAGGGACGGTTAATTAATTCGTAAAAAGGTCACAGCTGCATGCATGCCTGCAGGCTACGTCGATTTATTTTGCCTAACCAGATTCTGCTGGGTTTCGTACTTAACGGTGTATTCTGAGTTTCTTCTTCGTCTATACGTGTGTCTAGGGCCGTTGGTGTTTCTCTTTTACCATACCAGGCCTGGAGTGGGCATTAACCCCCCCCCCCCTCCTCCCCCCTAACAAACTTTCTACCCTATCTCGGGAACGACACAAACTTGAGGGCTGATACTCCGTGAATTTGTAGTTTATCATATTGAGGTCTTTCTGAGACTATTCACATTACCCCCGGAGGAAAGGATCATGGCTAAATTAAAAATGGTGGCCATGTGAGTTATCAGAAAAGTGATGTTTTCGTTATTTTCCTCAAAATTTCTGCTTTTCTGCGAGGAAAAATGGGCAAAAACTATTTTATTTCACATCAAATTATTTTTTACTAATTTATCATGCAAATTTTGCGAAGAAAAGACATAAATGAAAAATTCGAAAAATCTGACCGAAAAATCGACCAAAAATGCCATTTTTGAAATTAGCGTCACTGTGACGTAATCAAAGACGCCATCTTGCAGTTTTTAAAACATCAGGCCTGGACAGGTCTCAAATCGCCCAGGCCAGATAGGGTTAATATCAGAAATATAGACAAAATTCGTTTTCCTCCAGAATTTTCAAAATTGCTCACCAGAAAGGCGAACAGTTAGTGTCATATTAGGCTATGCGATATTAGGCTATGCATTAAAAAAAGAAGAATAAAAATTATTCGAGTACAGTTGGCGTTACCGCCTGTTCCCGAAGTTGGTTTACATCTGAATGTCGATGCTCGATCCATATACTGATAGCCGTCGCAGCTTAAATGTTATTATGACAGCTGACATCACCCACGCTGAGATCAAAGTGTCGTTCGCTTACTCAAACAAATTCAATCTATCCGATTGGAATTAGTGACTAATCTATTCGATTGAATATTCCACCTATTAGATTCAAAATTTCAATCTAGTAGATTGATTTTTCTGTCTAAACAGATTCATTTTATCGTTTTCAATCTATTAGATTGAACATTTGCAATCCGATGGAAGATTGGTCACTAATTTCAATCTGGTAGATTGAATTCCAATCTAATTATTTTAGAGAGTAGCGTTCATTTCCGACGCACCTTAGAGAGTAGCGTTCATTTCCGACGCACCGATTTAAATTGTCACTAGGAAATTTCGTCTGGCGAACTTCTAACAGATGCTTCTGATTGGCTGACGCTGTGTACCGGTAATATGCACTAGCGATATGTGAGCAGACACGTACGAATTCTCCGATCGAAGTGGGTGTGCTTGTTAACCACATGACGCCCTTAATTAGAACATATGTAAAGCTTATAGTAGTTGTAGCATAATATTTACTTCTGCTGTGTCAGATAATTTGTACCGTACTTATGTTATGCATCACGGCTGGTTTCTATCACAAATGGTGCAAAACACAAGGTAATTTTCGCAAGTGATGTTAACGCGTTAAGGCAAAAAAAAAGTATTTTTGTTTCTGGCCAGCACGCGCTTCAATACTTTTTTTTATAAAAAAATCCCCATACAAAATTTTCTCGCTTGACCAAGGCAAGAGTTATCAATCTTGAATCTGTCTGTAATTTGAGACTAAGAGTTACAACAGTAAGTTAGCTGTTGAAACACATGAGCTTGATTCAGAATGTTTGAATTAGTGGTAATAGGGAATTTACGATGAATAAATATGAGAATAAATGAATGGAAGAGTTACGTGCCGTTATAATAGTTCAGAAAGAGTTACGTTCCCTCGTCGTGACGTCGACAATCTGTTCTGTTAGAAGGCAAGAGTGATAGTTGATGCCACGGCTAGGGGACGTAACTCTTTCTGATACATTATCAAAGGAAATTAACTCTTCCTCTTTCATTCATTTATATGCATATTTACTCATCATAAATTCTTTGTTACTATCAATTCAAACAATTCAATGAAATTATTTTAGGTTGAAATAGTGCCTAGAAATCAATGTTTCGGATTCGGGGCATGATGATTTAACTCCTATCGCCGCACCCCGTTTTTCGGTAGTCTTTGATCGCAAACAAAACACTCCTTTGCCTAATCGTGTTTAATATATTAGTTTTCTCTGGTGAGTGAATCCTTCCACCAGAGGCGATTAATTACTGGCAATCAAGTCAAGTCTGTTTTAAGCCAATGCACGAAAGGGGCATGTTGGGGGAGGGGCCAATAGTTGCATTAACAGCTGAAGTATAGCATTCCGTTTATGATGACGATCAGCGGGCCGATGGAGTATGGAAAGACGTCATGGGTAATCCAATTCTTTGAAAAAGGACCCCACCAGCTTTATTTGTATTGCCTGCCCGCCTACGAGTCTATGAAGTTAAAGAACGTGCGCTTCGTTCTAGGCATTTCGCAAGATATCGATCAAGCGTACTACTGATCTGATGGTTGCGACCAAGGACAGTAGAAACACCGGAATCTGTCTGGGATTTATTTCATCCAGAAATCTTTTTTCTCAAGGGAAGGCGTTTTGAACTTTCAAAAATTCGTGTTCACCAATCTCATCGACAGAACACAAAACCGCGTGTCCTCAGAACATCGACTATCTCATGCAGGCGTTTCAAGCCGCGACGAGCCGTTCATACGACTGCCTGTTCGGGGACAAGAAAGCCCACAACCGCGTAGATCGACGACTGACGACCAACCTGTTACCCTGAGAGACTAAGCGTCCCCGAGAGAATCAGCGACCTCCAGATAATCGATCGAGTCAAACCTGTGTGCTCCCGTAGAGCGGGCTCCTGTCCAGTCCGTCATAATACAGCAGGCCCTATTCATACCACCAACCCCAGAATTTTCTCATCATCAAACCCTGAACAGTCAACCCAACCCAACCCCCATATAATGGGATGACACGCCTGAGCCCAACGCTGTGAACACAATGCTATGGCAAACATCTGTTGGAACACATCAGCTTTTTCAAAACCGTCCACATTTGACTCAGTCTGTTATCAATAGCTTACACGATACAATCTTTCTCTCTTCACCATGAGCATTACGACATCCCAGTTGACTAATGTAAATTTGAACCCTGGGACTGGGGCGAATACCTTACAGTTAAGCTTTACGTTAAGCTGAGGTTCAAGTCGAGGCTCCAGAACGTAATAACAAGCTACACCACGCCAGGGCCAGCAATGCTCGAAGGCAACGAGAAAACGTCGATTCTACTATTGACGCAATTTGACACTAAACTGGGACCGCCGATGTAGCTTTTCGCCAACGCATGCACTGACATCTTGCCACGCTCATGCATGGCGAGATTCAATGGGTGACAAGAATATATCTACGGTATAAGAAACAGACACTACTCAAACATGATACAGCTACCCGTACCCAGAATCTAATGACCGGGCATGAATTGTTTCTGATCTTTATTGAAACACTGGTGGAGATGGGAAATTATGCCTTAACCTCTCTCCTTCCGCCTCCAACTAATACATCCGTCTACGAAGTGTACTCTATAGCCCACCGCAACTGATTAGCGATATGGCGTTGACGCACATCCAAGCTCGGTAAAGCCCGTCAACGATCGTCTTAACACTCGACAACGCCTGCCTATGAAAGCAGCCCCAAGCAAAAGACGTGGATGGCGTATACTTGCTCTGAATGCAGACACACCTTCACCAGAAACTACAATATGATGAGGAACCAACAGATGTTGTATACTGAGACCAAGGAGTCCGAATCCGATGAGCCCAATGAGACAGATACTGATGCAGAGACTGCAGACAATCTACTGACTGATACTGAAGGTCGGCCGCCGATAGGGAGATCTGGTCCCGGGGTAACATGAGTGAAGAACAATTCAACCCGAACTGCGCTCTCTACTACTGATGACGTTAGTGACTTATTCTACGTAGTCACTTCAAAATCAAAGGCCCAAAGTCGCCTGTGTACACCCACATTACCACCCACGCACCCATCCAGCTCGAAATGAGCTATCTCTACTACCGATAACGTCACCAATGACGTCACAGCCACCTAACTTCTACACTCCAAGTTACCGTGGATACATTCCGTGGAACAAGGTTCATTTGTCCAAGGTTTCAGGTATGTTACGCCTTCATAAATCGTACCGGCTTTACTCTTTATCTACCAATGATATTAATTGCGGATATATCATTTTTATTATGTGTATATGACCCTGAAAGCAATTTATCTAATACATGTTCTTACACTAATTGTCCCGGTCGAGAGACTGACAATGCGGGCCTCGCTTTGGGGTTGGCGTTTGAAAATGGCTCTGATTTAAGCTTACCTGACAACCTCCAAACAGGGTTCTGCCAGTCGATCGACCCTGTCCTCGTTCACTTTACATGTATCCCTGCACCTAAACATCATTTCACAAAACCTGAATCTTGCCAACCAAACAGTCCTTATCAGCATACTAAATACTGAGATATTTAATTTTGCAGATGTGAATGTGTGCTAGCAATAATTGATTCCGAAAAACAAGCATTGCTGATTTTCAAATAAACGACCGTTAGCTTTGATGTAGTGTTGTTGTTGTTGTTGTTGTTGTTGTTGTTGTAAATAGATGAACAGTTATTTAATTACCGGTAGTCACCGATCATTTGTTTTCTTTGTCTGCCGAATCCTGCAAATGTGCTGCAGTTGATTAATTCTGGTTAAATTCAAGTTGTTGCGATACAGTGCAGTTCGGATAATCTTGCACTTTTAATCTCCGTCAAAGACTACGTGGCTTGGTGAAGACCCACTGTGCGGAGAATGGCAGGGTTTTTTCGCATAAGTTAATGAGGGCAGGGTCGATCGACTGGCAGAAGGGGAGATAGCCCTGTTTGGAGGTTGTCTACCTGAGAGTCGGGGAGTCTCCCATGGGAACACACGGTTCTCTTTGAGAATGGGGAGACAGGTTCGCCGTCTTCATGGAATTCTTTATATTGCGATGCAAATCGAGTTGATGGGGAGACGAAGCTGGGGGGTAATCCATTTGAAGTCCTTGCGTCCCTCGAATGAAAACAAACACGAATACGGACATATGATTTTGAAACAACCAGCGCTGATGAATTATATGCGACACATGTCTGACTCTTAATTCTGGGCATCAGCGACGGTCATGTGACGTCACTGATGTGAATCGGAACTGATAATATATAACACGGCGGGTCTTCGTTATGGCAGACCGGCTGTCATAGTTCAGCTTTATAAGATGAACCATGCACGACTTGGGTTGATGCGGCAATAATCAACGTGGACACACTTATTGACCTGGGAGGTTGTATGCATCTGGAAATGGGATTTAGGAAAGGCCGTTGTATTGTTGGGGTGTGTGGTACAGTGAATTAACCATATTGGCCTGGGATATTAAGGACCTATGCAGGCCGGGGTGGGCCGGGGGGGGGGGGGGGGCTAAATATTCTTCTTACCCCTTGAGCTAGGAGACTGAAACTTACCACACTATACCCTTGGGTCAAGCTCTACCATAAAATGTAGAAAAATCCAAGATGGCCGCTTTGCAGACGTCACAGACTGTGACGTCATTTTTTGGTTTATTTTTCGGTCAGATTTTTCGATTTCTTTTATTTATGTGTTTTCTTCTCGAAAACTACATGATCAATTAGTAAATAATAATCTGGTGTGAAATAATAGTTTTAGCTCACTTTTTCTCCCAGAAAAGCAGGAATGTTGAAGAAAATGACGAAAACATCACTTTTCTGGTATCCACATGGCCGCCTTCTTGAATTTACTCATGATCCTTTGCTCGGGGGGTTATGTAAATAGACTGAAAATGACCCCAATATGATAAACTATCAAGTCATGGAGTTTCCGCTCTCATTCTTTCTGCCGTTCCAGAGAAAGTTTGGTACGGTGCCCCCCGGAGCCCTGCTAGGGTTAAACCCCATGTTATCATTAAACGTATTACCCAGAAAATAGTACAATATACACATGAGTTTGAACAAATGAAAATAAATTACAGAGAACAAAAGTACTGAATAATGTATTTATAACCCTATCTGATTCTCTCTACACACAACCTGGGGAGTTTTGGCATGTTAGTAAACAGTGTGCGTCATACAGGAGTCTACTTTATGTTTGTTGACATATTACATCACCAGCTTTCTGTGCGAGTACGGACCTGGTAGAAAACACTTCGCCTGCTGACAGGTGTAATATGGGAATGTGTGATAAACGTTTGCATGGAATTATCATATAATCTAACAAAAATATAGTTCCTCTTAGGCCTCATAAAAATATTCCTAGGTTTTAATCACTGACTATTTTAAAAACCATGAGGGTAAAGGTTGGGAAAATCAATACCACTATGGATAAACGGTGATCTATGTAACGTTTACACAGGATCTGATTTTTTCTTGAAGTTTACATACTGGAATATGACTCAGCCTCGAAAAATGCAATGATATATTGCGTATACAAATGAATTATGATTGATAAAGTCATATTGGTATTGTTGAGGCATATAGAGAGGATTTTCTCTTGTCACAAATTTTTTACACCTCAAAATCAAATATTTTCGTACAATATATTAGGGAGTTTTATTACTCGGAAAGATCTAAAATGATCTTGGCATGACGTGTCATGTTTTTGTTACAATATAGTAAATCCTCTTCAAAAATGTCTTTAAAATACCAAATCAGGACACAAAGCAAATTTTGATCACTCATCAAACCACCATTTATATATCCGACTGATCATCGCATATTTTAGAGGTTTCTATTTTCAAGAAAATATAGTTTTTCAGGTTTTGGATTTGAAAAGAGTGGCTTTATTGCCGTTATGCACAATGGGTCACGTAATCGTCATGAATAAGGCCGCGAATGTGAAGCCCATGCATTTCGTTGCTTAACCTTTGTGGGACAGTATTTTTATATATTTAATCGGGGAGGGCGAAACGGGACAGGAGGCGATGGAAATCTGAGAATTTTTGTATGGGGCCTTAAAGTTTACGTGAGATTGATCGTCATTCTTAGGAATTGTGTTTCGTGTGTCTGCTAGCGGAAATGAATGTTTTGAGGTAAATAAGATGATATGACAAACTTTATTTTCTTCACAGATGTCAAATAAGCCCACACAAGCAGGGCCGTCTGTTTCAGGCCACAACGAGATGAGGTAAAGTCGATTGGACGATTGGTGATACAAGTTTCGAAATACGAAGACAATATGTATATACTGCGAAAATGACGCAGGTAAATTGTTGAGGCCGAATGCTTGTAAGAGTTGTCTCCCTTGATCCACTACCAGCTTCAAAACAAAGTCAACAGCCGCAGCGCATTGTAGACACTGATGACACAAATTGTCGCAGACGACTCTGATCTGTCACTCACAACAACTGGTAGCAAGCATATTGACGCTTATTGTCACAACTGGGAACCAGTATACTTTATTCGCGGCAAAAATATATATGTCTAAATCTTTTATATACTTGCAATAGCAACCACTGATGACACAATTGTCGTAATTGCGTCATTAGTGATCGACTCTGCCGGCAGAGTCGCCAGCTAATGTCGTAATTCCGACATTAGCTGGCGACCTGCAACTACTAATGACACAATTGTCGCAATTCACAATTGTGTCATTAGTAGTTGCTACTGCGCATACAAGGAAAGGGTCTTTTCAGACAGTCTAATTTTACCAGAGAATCTCGCCCTTACAAATAGTTATTTTGAAGTTATTCTGACTTTCCATGAAATGTGAAAATGTTGAATACCATACCTGTCACACTGTTAGGTGTCATTTTTGACTCATCATCTGCTTTGTCATTCAGTCAAATTTGAAAAGATCCGAGAAGTACCGGTAACCACTCTTAACACCAAATTCGAAGCGTTGACCTTCGACACCAGAGTGAATCGGTTATATACCAGTACTGGATTGGAAGTCATCAAACCATAGTTTCTTTTACCTTAAAGATTAATGAATTTAAAGACTTTTCTATTCTAGTGGATTTCGCAATCATCAACCAATGTGCGGGTCCCGGAGTGACTTATAGGCATACACCTGTTACACACTGAAGGTCATGTGAAGAAACTCCTAAAGTTGTGTGTGGTAAAATCTGCAAAATCTGATATTTGTTAAGTTTACAAGCATACCGAGAAAATCCCTCTCTGAATCTTCCTGGTTATGAATGGCGTCACAAACGCGTAAAAGTAGACCGAATTTTCAGTCTGACGGCGGGAATATATCGATTTCCGGTTCGGGGTCACTTCCGGCCTAGTTTTGGTCTGAATGTCACTTTCGGTCCGGTCCTTCGCGCATCATGTGTGGAGATCCTGACTTAAAAGTGTATCACAGCTGTGCGAAACGAGTTGCGGAATTGTCTGGGCTTGTCTTGTCATTTCCGATCTAGTTCGGTCCTACCCTCACAGGTATTCGTGCCGCCATAAATCTCCCCTTCCCCTCTCGGTAATCTACAGTGCGTATGTTGTGTAGGCCCTGACCTAGTCGGATCCCTGTCTTATAAGTGGGTGCCACCGCTAAGCCAAACGAGTTCCCTTCTTGTCTGAACTTTTCTATGCAGGTGCAACTATGGTACAACATTGCAACAATGTACAAACATTGCAGTCAGTTTTAAATTTGTTATGAAGTTCATTAAATACATAATATATAGAATAATGACAGCGATGGTTGAAACGGCATAGTTTAACGCACATCCTTTACTTAGGTGATGTAGTGTAGGCCTACTTGTATGTGAACGGATGGAAAGCCGTTAGTATATTTACTATTTCTTACATTCATGACAAGTCTCTCTGATCACACTTGTACAGCACATCATCATTTCTCTCATTGTCATAGATAATGCTATTATGTATATCAGTCAGCTTATGAATACATTTTTCTTAAGCGCGTCATCATAGTCTATATGTTATAGCTTTTATAGATGTCTCCCTCTTTTCATCGTTTCGCAGGACTGACCAATTCATCACTTGAATGCAATATGATTTACGTGAAGTATTCCTCATCTCTGCGATGAAATCATTATTGGCCATTTGGCCCGATTCATCTACGTCATAGCCTTCGTTTATATACCGTTATTTCCTATCTTCAATATCCTCACTATACTCCGTATAGAATCGGTAAATATCTCTCCATTTAATACGCTGCCGCATATCAATATCTTCTTGGGTCCACCGTCACTCTCCTCATCTAAAAATTACGATATTTTCCTTCGTTTCAATGATACATAACGTGACCCTGATCATATTGAGGCTCACCGTTTTCACTCCGTTTAAACCAAGATGGAGTTGTCCGTGTGTGAAGCTCATCTTCCACCTGTATATTATTTTAAGTCATTTCTGATTCTCGAGTTGTCATTGTAGCATCCTCTAGCACATTTTACTGCAATCGCATGGCGAAGAGATGGCGTACTCATACATTCTCATAAAGTAGTCGAGTCGTCTTTGATAGATACGACGACGTAATAATGAAATTTGTTGCTTGTCGATACCGTTACTGAAAAAACGACGTTTTGACAATTTAAATCGGTATCTCTTGAAGTTTGTGCTCCTCAAATACGTTCTGTAATATATAAGTAACAAACGCGTTATCATGGCGGGAGCCTTTGATGAACAAGGATAAAACTTTCGTATCTTGCTCGGTTTCCGTCATAGGGTCGTCGGGTTTTATCAAGTTTCTTACAGGGGGATTGAAATATACCTCATCTCAGAGATTTAACAGTGTACCTTTCACAAACTCTATACCAGGGATTCAATACACGATATACTCGAAAAGTGGTTGTCAATTGTCGTAAGAGTAGTAATTATATGGGGATTGGGGGGGGAGGGGGGGGCTCCACATACTCTTCGATTCCTCAAAGTGACATCTATCCTCACACTTTTCTCAATTTCAATAGGACCTACAACTTTCATCGTAAATGGATAGAGTATGCATATACCGTCGATTTTCGGTATGTGTTGCTTCGTCGTTGTTCAGTTTTGGCTGCATCTATGAAATGTGAATTACTCTGCGAAGCCGACAATAGCTGGATCTGTGTGTCGGAATTTGTTGTAGTCTCAGTGGAATTCATTGACTGGCCATGGACTGACTTCATATGTCGACGTAAAACGTCTAATCGGAACATTGTCTTAGAACATATAATACATAATAAAACATGGTAGAATTTGAATAATAAATATAAAGATATTTAAACCATCGTCATCTTAATGTCGTCATAGTAGCATATCAAACCGGAAGTATTCATATACCGTTACCGCTATCTCCGTTCTATTATCCCCTTACATGTACAAAATGTCGTATCGTTTCCCCGTCACATGTTTCCTAAGTCTGAAATGAAGACTATTTCCGGTTTCATTTTACGGTTGGTGATGGTGCTTGATAGCTGGCATTCTGTCTTTAAATTTCTGATTTAGCCCGCTGTACAATTTCCTTCTATCTACAATCTTTCTCCCGTTGAGATAAGCTTCTTGTCCCATGGAAGAATTGGTCCAATTTACATATACTTTGATCCGCTTAGCATCGCAAACGTTATCTTCAACTTGTTAAAGCTTTAGATGAGGAGTAAGGATGTTACGCGTTTGTCGTTTATTCTAAGAATGCGAATAATCAACTCCATAATTAATCGGTTTTATGACGCCATAATCGGGTTTCTCTATCACCGCGCGTTATACTTACCCGCCACGACGGCCGCTGTCATTATAGTTTACGTATTTAATAAACTTGATGAACATTGTAAAACTGATATCAGTATCTATGTTTGAATTTTTTTTATAAGTAGATTTCATAGGAATTTTTGGTCATGTAAAGCCACACGAATGTCACAATGTGTGAAACCTTTACTTTTCCAAGATGAACAGCCAGGTGGCTTCACGATTATAACAACATAGTGATCGTGAATATGTCATTTATATACAAATTTCAAATATAATCAATTTCTGTTAGAATCACGTGATACGAATACAAAATCATGTTTATGAGAAAATTTGCCCGGTGACCTATTATAACGTTTTTTAATAGGATTCTCCTACATTGCATCGTTTAATTTATAAAATAAAAACATGGTGCCTTCGACCTACTTTTTTTGTACACGGCTTTGAACATATATACCCCCATTATTTTCGAATATCTGTGACGTCAATTGTTTCCCCTCGCTGGCCTCTTTTGTGTCGGAGGTGAAAAATGACGTTGCGCTGCACGACTACGACGTCGCAACGTTGTTTGAGTAAGAAACCACCTTTTTGTCTTTTTCTTAAGATAATTGAATAAGATAGCTTGGATATGATTTATCTAACTCATACATGTGCGTTGCAGTCTCTAAAATCAAAATCGAGTTACCTCCCCTTATTCTCATTCACTTGGTAACATCGATGTAAATTTTATACGGTGATACAGTAAACGTCCGCATTACACCGAAAAAGTAGGTCGAGTTAAGTTAATCCTCACAGCTGTAACATTCTCCAGCTGTCAAGTGTAACCAGGTGTCGTAGAGGGATTGTGTATAAGCAGTATTTGACGCATTAAGTGGGTCGGTTACGGGTATTAATTAACTTTTATCCAATTCGCACATCTGGTACCGGTATTGGTTTATGATTACCCCACCCCCTCTATGCTGTAGATGGATTTGTAATTATCGATCTTCAATCGCCATTTATCGTTTTACCAATTTTGATCGTCTTGTTAATATTACTCGGATTCAATGTCGTGTACACTGTTGTAATCGCTTAACCCAGATACCTGGAAGCCTCCGTTTTTGACCGATAACCGGGCTCTCTGCCCATTTCGGATTGCCCCCTGCATCCAACTCTCTATACCCTCCTCCCTTTACACTGCACACAGCGCCAGCTCCCTATGCCTTTCTCATTTCTATTTGCTCTTTGCCCTTTGTGTCTTGCACCTCTTTTCTCAATCTTTGGCCTTGACCTTTGAACTCGATATTTGATCTTTGACCTTTGACAACGTGACGGTAGATTAGATGATTACCGTGATCACATCACTTTCGGAGATTACACCATTTCCTGTGATAAATTCATTTCCGGTGGTTATGTCTTTTCCGGTTATGACCCCACCTAACCTTTTCGCATTTCACATGTCTCCATGTTCACTGTTCGTTAATCAAAATTTACATTTTAACTGCCCTCGAAAGACTAAATATGGAATCACTGAATTAGCATGACACTCTGTAACAGTTTCAGAATATTTTCTTTACTAAATGAAGGACTGAAGCTGTATCAGGGGGATCCCTTCTTCAGAATCGAACGGAATCGAGTGCCCCTAAATAACTGAAACAATGTCATTCAACATATAACATTGTTCGAAATCTAGGGAACGGATCCTCGTCATAGTTTTATGAGTTAATCATCTTCTTCAAAGTCATATCTGCTTCCGTATCGTCCACCGTATCTGTCTCCGTATCTATCACCGTATCTATCCCCGTATCTGTCCCCATATCGGTCCCCGTATCTGTCCCCATATCGGTCCGGGTATCTCTGAGGATAACCGTAACCTCCTCTGTATCCACCTTCGTCTTCCTCATACTCTTCACCGCCATGCCCGCGATGTCGTCCGCGATGATGGCCCCTCGATCGCCATAATTTGCCTAATTTGAACAGGCTCCCTCGCTTATCCACCAGAAAACTGTTCGCTTCCTTAGCAGTTGCAATCACCTTCTCTGGAAGAATAGTTAAAAACACGAAATATTTTGATTACTTCCTGTGAGGAGTATGGACCAATACAATAGTAAAACAAGTTCACTCAAGTAAGGGTGAAAATAGATCTCTCTCAAGTTGAGTGCAATTCAGTCATCTGTGGTTAATTTTTGTTGAAAAATCACTCTCAAGTTTGAGTTACAAAGTCAATCAATTTAACTGAAAAAATAACTCAAGGCAGTGAAAATTTATTTCTTACAAGACAGGGCTATACGCGGTATACCGCCAAAAATATACAGGGTATAGATATAGGATAATGCACAAATATATGTAGACCTAAAACGGCATATTAATGCAGACCTATAGCCTACCCGATATACATGAATGCAATAGGCCTATACCCGGCTTATATTAATGCAGAGAGACCTACCCGATAAACATGAATGCATTAGACCTGCACCCGGTATATATTAATACTGATAGGCCTGATACATGTATTTATACATGTACATGGTATACAGAAGTATTTTATTCATTTTTTTTTATCAGTCAACCAGTTAATTAAGTAATGCAATGCCTTGGGTGCCTTGTATCCCATATGAGAACAAAGAGAACAAGGAAAGATTCATATAGTGTACACAGCCAGAAAAAAATGTTGATGGTCCATTTCCTTTTAATGAGGCCTGGTCATCATCCTTTAAAGGTGGCGAAGAATGGTGATGGCTCAGTTCATCATCTTTTAAGGGTGGTCGGCAATAATTGAAAATCGGGGGTATTTACCAAGCCTAAAAGTGCACATAACCCCGAAGAAAAGGTGACGGCAGTGTGTCCTATCTCCGGAACGACAAAAGCTATGGGGTCATTTTGAGGCTATTTGCATAACCTCCCGAGCGGAGGATCATGAGCAAATCCAAAATGGCGAACATGTGGAGTACCAGAAAAGTGATGTTTTCGTCACATTTCTTCAAAATTCCTGCTTTTATGCGAGAAAAAGTGGTTAAAAGATATCTTATTTCACATCAGATTATTATTTACTAATTTATAATGCAAAGAATACAGAAATAGAAAAAATCGAAAATCTGACCGAAAAATCGTCGAAAAATGCCCTTCTTGAAAATGACGTCACTGTGACGTGATCATGACGGCCATCTTGTTTTTTTTTTAAACATTTTCTAGTAGGGCTTGATCGAAGTGTATAGTGTGGTAAGTTTCAGCATCCTAGCTCAAGGGATATGAAAAATATGCCCCCGGGCCCCCAGGCCTGGGCAGGTCCCAAATCGCCCAGGCCAAGTAACGTTAACAAATATTACCAGTACCGAGCTTCAGCTAATTAGAAGGAGCTCGCCAGACAAAATTTTCTAGTGACACCTATACTGAAACTGACTATTTCAATCGGTGTGCGAGATACGAACACCGAGCGAAAGAAGCTTTGATCTCGGCGTGGTTGATGTCAGCTGTAATAATAATATTTAAGATGCGACGGCTATCAATACGCGTACATTAGATGATTGAGAAGCAAGCTTCAAATCCGACATTCAATATTCAGCCGTCGTCCATGGAAGAATTTCCGCGTCCTGACAGCACCAATTCCAAATGTGATGAAATAAAAATATCAAAAACACAAGATGGTTTTCCGTAACCAATCTGACTAAAATCAGATCTACACTCTCACCAAAAATTAGTAACACTTATTGAACGCGTAAAAGCGTTCATCTCTGACTAATTTTAGCGGTTGCTGGAATAAGTTGAAATAATGTTGTGGAATTAATCAACTGGTCCATTTTGAACAATAATGAAAAGAAAAAGGTACCAAAAATTCCACAACGCTAAGTATCTCAATAATTGAAATATGGGATTGACTGGCACTGAACACTAACGCTCATATTGACGTCCAAATCAGAACACAATATCGTGTTAAAAACTGAACACTCACGTTCATATCCGAACACTATAGAGAACATATATGAACACGCGTGTTTAAAAATGATCATCGTGTTTGAATACCAATGTTCACAAATGAACACATGTTCTTAATACTTTTGGAACACTAGCGTCCGCATGAACATGTGAAAGTGTTCAATTATGCGTAAAAGTATTCAAAAGTACACACTTCAGAATGAACACTAATTTTCAGACTTCCAACATTCAGCACTGGGTGATATTGTGGACAAACTATTTCGTTTTGTTTATTGAGGACGATCTAGTTGATGAGCTTGATAACACTTCAGTGACATATTTTAAGTAAATCTCTTTTCATTCTAGTTTTCGTACTTGAACACTTTTACATGTTTGAAAGATGTTACAAACTAGTGTGCAGTTCAGTGTTCAGGATATGCACACTTTTATTGACAGTGTACAAAATCCGCTCCCTATCTTACTTGTCGCTCATGTAACGACATGTCAGATGGGGAGCGTTCTTTTTAGGTCTGGGTTTAATCAGATTGGTTTCCTACCAGCGAGTGACCTAGCGTGAGTGAGTGAGATGAGGATGAATATGTATAACTAGTATTCTATTGGCTGAATATTCCAAATCTACATTGGTTCAGTCTCACGGCTGATTAATATATGTAATATTGCTATCTCTATTGTTAGTGAGGTTATCGAATAGACATTTTTGCCTGAAAGCTTCGTCATGATCTATATCGTAAAGAGTTTGGAGCTGCCTCGTTGTTTTCAAAACTAATGAATGCTATCATTTTAAAGCTTTGTGCGCTTTAACGAAGAGATCGTAGTACTCATGACGTAAAGAATTTCCCATCGCTGAATCCAAAAAATTTCGTCCCATTCATATTCATGATAACCTGGACATTAATGCAGACGTTTTCTGGTCTCAATTACTTCATTATAGGCTTACGCGATATGTTTTCCGAACATCTTTTTTTTTCACATTTTATATTCAATACGTTTATCAATGGGCCGTAAATTCCTTTCAATTTCATTCACTTTCGTTACACTTGATTTGGGAATGATCATCTTTGGGAACGATCACGAACCATAGTGCCTCTCCAATTTGCACAGTCTTCACAATTTCCGATGGTTACGACTCGTCAACACTTCCGAGTATATTCTGTTCCATCGTTGGTTTTCCGGAGTATTCGGTTTTACGTCGATAAATGAAATGAATGTATGGAAAATATATTGCGTCCACTACGTTTCAGGAAGACGTTGGGGCCTTCTGAGATAGACCGGACGACATAATAAGGATATTTGTTTGTTATCCATAGGTTTATTAAACAGAACGACATGCTAATAATTAAAGTCGATGCATACGGAAGTAACAGACGCGTTATCGTACATAACTATGGAATGAGTATATTCTACTTGGCTTGTGACATAAGATCATCAACTATTAGCAAGTATCTCTTAGCAGGATCAAAATAGCCGTCACCTCCGAGCGTACATGTAAGTTATCGTGTCTTGTTACCGTTTTAGAAGAAAGAGGACAA
The DNA here is from genome assembly GCA_036873755.1 of Hanleya hanleyi. NCBI lineage: Eukaryota > Metazoa > Mollusca > Polyplacophora > Lepidopleurida > Hanleyidae > Hanleya > Hanleya hanleyi. Next base: position 45,179 of record JAVTVY010026215.1, on the reverse strand, counting down.
TGCGATGCACATGGTAAACATCGGTACCTTAGTAGTAGAAGAAAGTCTAATCTGAACCCTTTCGTGGAGAGGAGGCGCGGAGGCGTAAATGCGGGTTGTAAATGCGGGTTGTATGACCGTTAACCTTTGACATTTTGAAAGTGAGGTATAACCGAGGTCACTTCCGTTTCGAGTTCACCATCGGTTAGAGATCGGTCACGTGAGTGCTGGTGGATGCAGAACTAGGATTCTACTGACCCCGACTTTAGAGGACATCAGCCTGTGAGGAGAAAACATGGGGTGAGCAGACCTTGGACCTTGGACCTTGGCACAGGCCCGCAAAACAAGAGTTTTGTGGGAGTGTGGACGGTGGTATTACGGTGAAGTGTCGTGATATGGGGTCTCCATATAACCCCATGCTTTATATAAAACCACAACAAGGCGTGAAACGCACTTTCGGTGAATCGAAAAATAAACGGTTTATCGTCAAACAAAATACATCAGCATATTCTACAAGTATCGCTTTATATATTCCCGTCGTCAAATTAGTAAATTTGTGCAATTTTTTGACCTTTGCCGGGCGATTCAACATCCGATATAACTGTCCATCCATCCAGGAACAGCGCGATTATGGCGGGCTTCGTTCTCAATTCTGATTGGTCAGTCGCGACAGCTGATCAGTGTTTGACCTCTCTTGCCGGAGGCGTGTCGCGACTGACCAATCAGAATTGAGAACGAAGCCCGCCATAATCGCGCTGTTCCTGGATGGATGGACAGTTACATTGGATTTTGAATCGCCCGGTAAGATAAAAAATTGCACAAATTTACTAATTTGACGACGGGAACATATAAAGTGATACTTGTAGAATATGCTGATGTATTTTGTTTGGCGATAAACCGTTTATTTCTCGATTCACCCAAAGTGCGTTTCACGCCTTGTTGTGGTTTTATATAAAGCATGGGGTTATATATAGAGACCCCATATCTCAACACTTCACCGTAATACCACCGTCCACACCCCCCAAAACTCTTGTTTTGCGGGCCTGTGGACCTTGGCCTTTGGATTCTCGATCTTGGTCCACGGACATGGTGCTTTGTGTCACGCGATTGCGGGAGGATGAAAAACTAAGAGCCTGATACAAATCCGAAAAACGGACTTTGCAGGGCATCTGGCTCGTGGGGAGGAGGCATGAAAAATAATGAGAAGGTGAGACCTTGAGCCTCAGACTTGGAACAAGTCACTTCCGGTCACGTCACTGGCGAGTGAATGAAAAATAGAATTTTGAATGTGTTCCCGTACCAACTTTGAAGAGTGGTCATTCCGCAATTTTATAGATTTTGATAGTGCTCGATCACTTACTTTCTGGCGTTCTCTATCAAGTTCAGATTTAATCCACCTACAAGCTGTTGAGTTAGGGGCGTTCATTCCATTGTCACCATTTGAATCCCTATTGCACTCGGGTTGGCAATCCGAGCTTTCCTATAGATTCCGTCATAAAATTCAGCCGGTGTGTTCTATTTGTCTAAATATGACGAAGGAATCAGCTATCGACATGTTCTCCAGATACTTATGGATAGTGTCCCTGCTGGATAAATCCCACCAGCTTATTATATGGTAAAAAAAAAACACTAAAAGATATATATTATAATCTCTAATATTCGCGCACACAAATGGACTGCTAAACCTGGCAGGCTGGCTTTTCCGCGCACACAACATACATTGCTGGTGGGCAAAATGGGATTCTGTCCGACATCATTACTGCGAATCTGGGAGGCCGCGCGATAAGACCGGTCCGATATTTCCTATCGAAATTTGGATATCTTGTTTTGATATTTTTGAGAGATAAAAGTTAAATATACCGTATTATGAACCATTCTTAGCCCAGTCATGTTCACTGGGAGTCAAGTCCACATAAGAATCGTGTACCCAAACATTCAATTGGTGATTTGTGACATACGCTGGGATTGGACAACATTTTCGGAGAAGGAAGACAAAACTCATCTTTATTAAAAGGACTGAATATAACAGTGGATGAGAAAATAGTATTTGAAGAAGAAAAGCGATAAATATTACGTCACACAGAAAGAAAATAAGATAATTACGCCAAAACAAAGATCAGAACCGTTAGGAAAGTTCCGTACTTGTATACCTCGTACAGAAACCTATCGTTATATAAATGTGTTGCAGGACATTCTAACGATCAAAATGATCGTCCTCATAGATCTTTAAATCAGATAGCTAAAAAAAAGGAAAAACCTGAACATATGTGAACAGAATAAATGACGCGCTTTATAAATAGCTAAAGAAACGTCGGAAGGCGTACATGCCAAAGAGTGCTTATAAATTCTGAGTAAATGATACCGTGAAAATTTCGCATAATCCAAAAGGATTATCAAGCAAACTGTACCGAGGAACTACTTACAGTTCAAAGCAGGCTTCGAAAAGTTTAAAAACGAACCGGATGCGATATGGCGTATTGAAAAGATTCTGAAAACGCGTCGTCGTTGTGATATGGTAGACAAATTGGTGAAATTTATGCCCACCATTCACTGAACCTAGAAAATGCATGAAATGTGCTTTTTAAGGCATAGTGCAAAGAACGAGAAGATACAAGCCGAACCTGGGACCGAGAAACAGATTTCATCGTCACAAAAGACAGTGATCAAAACCTCCAAACCAATTGGGGATGAAATTTGAATCACACATCGACTGAAAAGTGCATACATCAGAAACTCTTAAACCCTTACTCCATCCATTTCCGATTGAAGTCGCGTGACGCACTGGGACTAGAGGATCCATATCGATAGATAATCCAGTTAATCCAGTTCACAGAGAATCATTTATCACCACGGCAAATGACAGCTCGTACTGGAAGATGCGTTTTTCGGAAAACCCGTCAAAGTGTGTGCAAAGGGTATATCCATACTATCAGAAGCAAACCAACTGGAAGTGTGTAACATGAGATTAGTCTCGGTAGACGACACTGGCACTCGTCAAACCGCCTTCACACCACTAGACTCTTGCACCGTCTCTGCAAGCGAGTGATCATGGGCGAGACTTATGTACATTTAATGAGCTGAGTATTTGAATTCCAGCATCATCTCATCTCTCGTGATACATCTCTCCACACTTTTTTGAATCTGCACGAACACGATACTTGCAAGTTCACTGCTCATCCACGTCACTTCATGTGTTATAAGCAGGAAGGCGGCGGCCAATGCATTCTAGCTAGTCTAATATATGGTTACAGACTTCTAGTTGATTTTCTGTTGATACTGTAATATCCAGCGTAACTAGATATTGTATAACTGAAAGTGTGATGCTGTTAGGTGGGCAGTTGAGACGGATTTGCGTTCTATATTATTCTGAGTGATGTCCAACTCTGATCGGCCGTCGTAGTATCAAATCAAATCCGACATTCATTAATGAAATACCAGGCTGTTGGCATTGTATTGTATTCACACAGGAATATCAATATCACGTTCAATAAAGATGATAAAACAAGAATTCAAAGTCTGATGATATTCTGTTTATTCTGTGGTAAGTCCAATATGACCATATATGGTGAAATGATGATATACTAATTCAATATATCAACTACTAATGAACACACTTTGAACCGCCAGATAAAAAGGTAATATGCACTCTCAATACTACTAATTAATGCCCAATTGTGCTAAAGTGTGAATTCCTGCCAATGGATCATATTTGTAATCGATATTATGCAGAAAATGGCCACTGACGAGTGTGATGACATGAGATAGCTGCCTGGTGATGAAATAGAAATAAATTAATATATTTATTTATTTGTCGAGATGAATCTAGTTGACAAATCCAGAGATACATGCAGTTTTCAGGTCTAAATCGTTTGTTGAGTAATTTTGGTTCTTTGCCGAGAAGTGTAGTCAATATCAATCTTTAATTCTTATTACCTGTTGTAGAGTTGTATTCAGTGTTCAAAACTGATCAGGTAATATTGTATGGTGTTGTTGTTGTTGTTGCGATGTATCTTCGGCTGTGGTGGCCAGCTATCTGCCATCTGATTGATTGAAATTGTAGTTTAAGGGCCGCTTCCCATTCGGATTTCGCGGCCATCTCGTCAGAAGCGCTCTATTTATACTAATGCTGGTGGTCACATGGTGCAGAACAACCAATCAAATTACAGGATTACCACTGGACCGAAGTCGGGAGGACTATTTACCAGGACAATAATTGCGATTACTAATTGAAATATATAATATTGGAGGGAGCTCCAGACGTCAAAGGGGAGCGTTTTTATTATAGTTATTAGATATATAAATACTTTTACTGGAAGACCTATATAAATATCACCGCTCCCTCAACAAGACACTCTGACACGGCTGGAACAACAAGATGGCGATACATATTCTGAGCTGAGTTAAGGTGAATCGGGAGGGTAGGTCACTTTGACGATAAAAATAATGGTTATGTTCTACCCATCGATCGTTGAAAATATAACGAGAATTTTCTAAAGATATCAAAGATTATTTTCATAACTGTTGCAATAGTTACCTGATTCAATAATACTTCATGACAAATCAGCAAAGTTTGATGTGGACTTCACCTCATGAATCAGATAGCAGACGAAAGGCGTACCGATTTATCAAGAAATAGTCCCCAATAAAAACCGCCGTATCGGCACATATGGACTTCATCGAATGTCATAACAATTAAATTGAGCGTTATAACAATATAATGAACTTCAGTAAATCTCTAAATTACAATAAATAGCTTTAAGAAGCATAAACGAGCTGGTGGTGTACAAGGTCATGCACCAAGGTCACATTTCGTAAATACAAACAACATGGTCACTTCCTTGATCAGGAGCAGGCAAACGTGATGAAAATATTATCAACCGCACAAGATGTGTGATCAGCATATATATTATGTTAATAAATTTAAATCCGCCCCCAAAGCCCCAGTAGTTGGTTTACGCCATTTAGTACCCACAAAACCACAGTTTCAAGTCATGTCAAAAGTGTATACAACAACAACATTCAGAGTGCGACAAGCTGGCAGAGTGTGACAACTTATAAAATATCCCTCCAAGGGTATTACAATACTATTGACCTATAAGGCCCGGGGGAGGGCATTATAACCTCCCTACCAAACTTCCTACCCTACCTCCGGAACGACAAAAAAAGTTGAGAGCTCCGTGACTTTGTAGTATCTCATATTGGGGTCATTTTGAGCCTATTTGCATAATGCCCCGAACAGAGCATCATGGATAAATACACATGTAATACTTCCCCAGACAGCACTACATAATAATTAGAAAATAATGATCTAATTAACTAATTTCGAGCACTTTTCTAATAAAAGGGGGGAAAAGAACAAAATTGCCGAAAACCCAACTATTCAGTCACAGACTCATGGCCACCTTTTCATGGAAGCGCCCAAACTTCCACTTTAGAAGACGAAGTAGAAGTGCCAGTCGTCGCAGTTGATTGGTTGACAAGGCCATAATGGTCCTATCTGACTTTGATCCTGAAACAGAAGCCGCCATCAGGAATCTGATAAGACATACTCGACACAGGCATGTCATAGTTTCTTTTAGAAAAGCGGAGTTTTTGAAAAGAATACTGTCGACACATGCTTTCTCATCCTGCGTGAATAAGATGACGAGATACAGAAAACTCGATTGGCGACATTATTTATTTCGGCAATACTATTTATTGTGTTTAGGCAATACTAATTATTTTTGGCAATACTATTTATTTCTCACCGGCAACATGTGATTCTAAACTGAGGCTTAGCTATAATAGCTATATAGATCATGTTTTCAAAACTTTCCTAATGTCCGGCTCGGTCCCTGTACCGCCCACTGGATCCGGATTCGTGGCGGTATCTCCCATCGGATCCCCATTCATCGGATCTGTCATCATCCCAACGCCTGTACCCGTACCGTTCGTTGTATCGTCTTCCACCGGACCATCGACCGGACCTTCCGCCATACCTTCTGCCGGATCGCCAACTGTGCCCATGTCCGTACCTTCTACCGGACCGTCCACAGCACCTGTGTCCGGATCTTCCACCGGACCGTCCACCGTACCTATGTCCGGATCTTCCACCGGACCGTCCACCGTACCTATGTCCGGATCTTCCACCGGACAGTCCTCCATACCTATGTCCGTACCTGTCATCGTATCTGCCTCCGTATCTCCCCCCGTACCTCTCATGGTACCCGTACCTTTGTCCTGTTGTACCGCTTGTACTGCCATTCTGTTGCCCGTACGTTATGACATACCAGCCTCGGCCATCACGGTACGAATCGTCTGGGTCAGTTTGCCTGCTCACTTGCGAGTCATCACCCTGACAACAAGGAGTGCGTCTGAGTCGATCCAACCACGAATGTGCTGGACTTCTCTTGTTTCTTACACGACTCTCTTCTTTGGCGAGAGATGCGATTCTTTCTGAAACAGACTCGAAAAATAGTTATCTGAACAATCCAATATTGAGCAATAAAACGAGACCCGCTGTGTCCTGATCAAGCATCACCAAGGTAACATGACCCCTAGTGGAGAAGTGGGCGTTATTAGGCAAACCAAGACAATAGACATCCGTGGGCGTTGGAGGGTGAATGTTCATTGCCTTGGGTGGCCCTCTAAGCATGTACGTTCTTCACTCTCAGCACTTTCTATGAATAATTGTCTTTAATTTATTAATTAATTACAATTAATTAATAAGCTATAAAGATTCATTTGAATTATTCGATTATCGAATACAAGCTAGAGTTAATTTTAATCAAACAGTTTTTCACGCGAAATAAGTATGAATAAGCGTGCAAATTCATAGGGCAGCTCATGGAGTGCATATATAGCAGGAAAGAAGTACAGATAAGGAAAGCTAGCAAGCTGGAATAATGGATGGAAAAATGAGTGAATTATCACGAGGAGAATACACGGTGATTTGCTGGATTTTATTCAAATTTTCTCACCAGACCAATGAAAATCCCGGATTTCATTTTGATAGTGCTTTAAAACTTGAACACATCCCGTGATGCACTGTTGTTTTTTATAAAACTCCACTGGGTTCAGTTTCCACCACTGCATTTCAGGTCCACTGACAGGGAAAGTTTGAGACAGAGAAGAGAGCGAAAGTAAGTCGAATATTTTCTTTTACCACTCACATTGCTCTTGCTTTACCGCATGGTGTTATAGGTCGTCTTCTGTGGATGTTAATCTTTAATTACGTCATCTAGCAATTTGACAGCAGCATATTGGCGGTGTAGACGGTCCTTCGCTTTGCAGTTGATTATCAGTTTGACGGCATTCTTTGAGTTTCAGACTGACGATTTCGAGCAGTTAAAATGTCAGTACGGATGAATATGATTTAACGTCGCTTTCAGCTATATTTCAGTCCTAGCATGACGTTGTGTCCTGTGCATTTTCACACCCGGAAACCCATTGTCCTAGCATGACGTTGTGTCCTGTGCATTTTCACACACGGAAACCCATTGGGATGTTAAAAAGGTGAGCCAGCATGATTGAAAAATGTAGACCGCTTCTCACTTACATGAAATTTCATATCTTTATTTTATTCCTGCATGTACTTTGGCGCTGATAGTGCCATGTGAATTCCGGAGTTGCACTATAACTGATGTTAATCATTGGACAATTTGATCTGCCCCGATAGCACCGACAGACCCATCGACGCGTGTCTCGGCGCATGATTTTCGGTTCGTTCCCCTGATCTCTTTTCTGTCTCTTCAGCATATGACGGTGGTGTAGAGTCAGGTTGGTGTGGGTTTTATTGGAAGTGACGTCAGCAATTCTGCCACTGCGCATGCGCACCGTGGCCTCACTATCAATAAAATCCACCAAAGTCGTAGTCTACACCACGAGAGCTCCCCACCCTGTAGGACCCATTGGGAGCAAGGATGAGTTATCTATACCCCACAAACTCTCGTCTCAAATGCCCTTTCTATAATACTTCAATGCTGCGCTTGCGCGGAATAACGTCAACGGACAAAATCACCACCCCAGTTTGGAGCACCCATGGTGCACTTCTACCCCAATCACCACCCTGCACATTTCCAAAACTGTCATTCTTCTACTATGTTGTATCATCGGGGATACTAACCCATATATACATTGCAGAACGTGTTGTTATTAATGAAAGCTTCAATAGGATACCCTGCATGCTATATTTGGATGAGATATACCCCTAGATCTCCCAAATACGCCATTGAGCACTACCGAAACTGCTCCTTTTCTACTATTCTACCACTGCGCATGCGCACCGTGACGTCACTTTCAATAAAATCTACGACAATCGTAGTGTACACCACGGAAGCTCCCCACTCTGCAATGGACTCCATAACTCTCCATAGTTAGAGTTATGGAGTCACAATGAAGAGGCCATTGCAGTGTACAAAACGCCAATGTAGTGTTGCATAGCAACACCCAAGACAGCGCGTGTGTTGTGTTAGAGAGTAGCAATGCCGCCTTAGAGAACACCAATGTAGTTAATACAAAGCATCAGGGTAATGTATTGGGATTGATCTCAGGATATGGTGGAAGTTTCTGGGGTGGATATGCGTTGATGGGCGTCGATGGGAGGTCATGACTTACGCCGGAGGTGGCTATCTCTCACGAAATAGGTTTGGTCCTATCTTCCCTATTCCTATGACAATGGTTGAAAATCAAAACTTGTCTCCATTGACGTTCCATTAGGAGCTTTAACATGATCCCAAGTATATAGGGGATAGATGCACTTTCTCTACCACTCCCACTGAGCATGCGCACCGTGACGTCATTTCCAATAAATCAAAGACAATGGTAGTCTAAACCACGAGAGCTCGCAGCCCTGCATGTCCCATTGGGAGCAAGGATGACTCAAGTATACAACACTTTCCTCTCATATGCCTTTTCTATGCTACTCTACGGCTGAAACTCTACCCGTTAAGAACTTTAAGCTTCAGCGTCAGTCGAGTCAAACAAATACCCACACCATGTAGTTTAATCCACAAAAGAAACTGACCACACCTACCCCAACTAAATTGCCCTTTTTCTACTCTTTTCCGACTGTGCATGTGCAGAATGACGTGATTTTCAATTCAAGCCACGCCACTCGGACTCTACACCAAGAGTGCTTCAAATTGATAGCTTCACGGCTCATTTGGATCAACGATGATCCACCAAGACTCAAAACGTCCCAGGCCTGCCCGCCCTCTGCGCATGCGCATCATATCTTTCAGCGATAGTGGACTACCGACATCGACACTCCTTCCATCGCACTCTACAGTGTCAGCTGAACTGAGTCGAACAAATATCCACACCCTGTAGTTTACTCCGCAAGAAAAGAGTGATTTAGTGAGTGAGTGAGTGAGTAGGATTTAACGTCGTTTTCAACATTTTTTCAGTTATATCACGACGGTGTCTACATGTACCAGAACACGAGAGTGTCCACAGTTCCTATTATCCTGGACACTGATCGGTCCAGCCAGTACAGCACCCGGTCACCCATCCAATCTGCGCAGTCTGGCACTAGTGGAAAAATGAGAGTTACGGAAGTGCGCAGGGTCGTTTTTGTGTAGAAGTGCACCATCGGTGGTCCAAATTTCATCTCGAAGCTCTTAAATGGTGGGGTCCGGCTGCGGTGGTGGTTTTGTCCGTTGACGTCATTCTGTGCATGAGCAGCCCTAGAGTATCATAGAAAGGGCAGTTGGGGTGAGAGTTAGGGGTATAAATAAATCATCCTTGCTCCCTTGCAGAGTGGGGAGCTTCCGTGGTGTACACTACGATTGTCGTAGATTTTATTGAAAGTGACGTCACGGTGCGCATGCGCAGTGGTAGAATAGTAGAAAAGGAGCAGTTTCGGTAGTGCTCAATGGCGTATTTGGGAGATCTAGGGGTATATCTCATCCAAATATAGCATGCAGGGTATCCTATTGAAGCTTTCATTAATAACAACACGTTCTGCAATGTATATATGGGTTAGTATCCCCGATGATACAACATAGTAGAAGAATGACAGTTATGGAAGTGTGCAGGGTGGTGATTGGGGTAGAAGTGCACCATGGGTGCTCCAAACTGGGGTGGTGGTTTTGTCCGTTGACGTTATTCCGCGCAAGCGCAGCATTGAAGTATTATAGAAAGGGCATTTGAGACGAGAGTTTGTGGGGTATAGATAACTCATCCTTGCTCCCAATGGGTCCTACAGGGTGGGGAGCTCTCGTGGTGTAGACTACGACTTTGGTGGATTTTATTGATAGTGAGGCCACGGTGCGCATGCGCAATGGCAGAATTGCTGAAAAGTGGCAGTTTCGGAAGTGCCTAGGGGCGTATTTGGGTGATCTAGAGGTATATCTCATCCCAATTTAGCATGCAGCGTGTCATATTAAAGCTTTCATCAATAACAACACGTTCAGCAATGTACATATGGGTTATTAGGTCGTCCAAAACCTGGCCCAAGTTCTGGTCGACGGAATCTATCTGTTGAAATATGGGGACATCATCGTCGGCCTTCGTGTGATGGGTGGGTAGGTCTTCAGTCTCGGTGCTGATCTCCACGGACTCCTGCACCCCCAAACGTGGCTGCAGCATAGGGTGTTGGGTGCGTTGGTGTTGCATCATCCGACTTAGGTGTTTGAAGTGAAGTCCACATGCTTCATATTCTCATTTGCTCTTGACCCATGGAGTGCACATATCATATAGCTATACATGTTCCGGTTGGTTTCAATGGAACCTCTTCTGGTGTCGTATCATATCGTAATGTTCGATAAACGTGTGTCCGCGCTCGGGGCAAAGAACGGTTGAAGTGCCAGAATAGACGTTTACAGACGTCTAAACCCACCTCAGGTGTAAGGGTAAGTACGGCTCGAGGCGTGGTGATATACGTATCCGTTACGGCATACTCGGTGTCACGTTGAAGCTTCTGATGGAACTTCCAGGGAGAAGACATTTGTCGACAGCTTTTGTCGTAGAAATAGAGATGATAGGGCCAACCCCATTTCGTGAGAGATAGCCACGACCGGTGTAATGCAGGAGCGCCCATCGACTTCCATCAAAGCCTAGTCACTTCAAAACTTGCAAAAATACGCACCGTGTGCTGAAACTTATAATCTGTATTAACTTCTATTTTGTTCTATAAGACCACATTACAGGTCCGAGTGTAATACAACACAGATACTATGAAGCACAACAACGCCGCTATATAACGCTGAATTGATGCCCTGTAGCATCAAACTGACGCTCTATAGTGTGTCTTAGTAAAACAACATTGACGTTCTGTGCACTGCATTGACCTCATCATCACTCTGTTACACTGCATTGCTGTTCTGTAACACTGTATTGTGCGCTATATAACAGGTCAAGGGGGCTTTGCGAGAGTACGGACTGTGTGGTTATGAGTGCGCAATATCGACAGGTATGATTGAATAATGTATGTAAACATCTATGGGAGAGTGCGATTCCTTCAGCTTTGCATTGGTATACAAGTCAAATTTTCACATGTTGGTACCGTGTGGTAACTGAATGGTAACCGCAAGGAAGGGCCCCTGAACAGTACATCTTAGTACAGTACCAGTCAGTACTGACCAGTATCCACACGGTACCACTCAGTAACTGATCAGCACTGATTGGATACTGTAATGTACCGCACGGAGCAGGACTGAACAGTACTGCATGGTAACTGAACAGTAACCAACCTGTTACTGTGCAGTTCTGCTGAGTTACCTCTTGGAACCAGGCTGTTGCTAACTGACATGTACTGCTCAGTTCAGTTCTGACCTGTGATTATCACACAGGAACTGTTCAGTTACAGCTCAATACCTACATGTATGGCGGGCCTTTCCATGCAGTACCGTTCAGTAGTGTACAGCTCAGTACATGTCTGTGAAAAATTGCCTTTGTAGTATTGCAGGTATGTGTGAATATGGTCTGTTCAGCTATGCATGGGTGATGTATGTGAAGCTATGAGCGAGTAAAGGTCTGTACAGTTAAGTATGCTACTGCTTAGTAAGATTTATACCGAAAACTGTCAGTAGTTTCTGCAGAGCTATGTACCTGCAGAGCTATGTACCCGCAGAGCTATGTACGGTATGTAAAGCTATATTTTAGTGAGACCCCTAAAGCTATGTGTGGGTGAGGAAGTACATAATCATTGTGTTAATGGATGGGCATCCAGGGAGTGTGATGGAGTAAACGCCTCAACATGGAATAAACATGGTAAATGCAAGATTACCCAGATAAACTAAACAATATTGCCCGACGTCGTGCGAAACATTTCCCATCCAGACAATAAACCAAAATGTATTTGTCAAAGGTCATGTACATAGAGCGGGTCCCGGGTACTAACAGTCCACCGGCAGAATTCTAACACATAATAAACTGTTGAGATATGTAAGAGGTGGGAAAATTGACGATGTCCGGCGACTACAGAGCAACCATATGCATAGTACCAGTACCAGTGTATTGGGGAGGGCTTTCAGCATTCGATGGGTGTTTTTGCATGGTTTTGGTGTACTGCATAGAGTAGGTTCACCCATTGAGCGTAAAAGTTTTACATGGCGGCATAGCAGTGCACAGAACCTCACAGGAACAAGGCTGTACAGACAAAGCTGTAGTTTTCTCCTCACATTGCGGCATGTGTGAAGAAGGCCAATCAACAGCTGGGGATAATGAAGACGACGTTTATACCACTGTATAAAGATCTAGTACGACCCCATTTAGAGTATGCAACAGCTGTCCATATTTAAAGAAGGACATAGTTGCGATAGAGAATGTGCAGAGAAGGGCGACCAAATCTGTTGCTGAAGTTAAAGACATGGGATACGAAGATCGATTAAGAGTACTGGGCTTACCAACGCTAGTGTACAGGCGAGAGCGAACGGACATGATACAACTATACAAGATCATGCACGGCCTAGATGTAGTCCACACGAACACAGTGCAAATTGCCAAATTCCGAAATACTAGGGGACACAACTTCAAGTTGAACAAACAGCACTGTAGACTTAATCTTAGAGCCAACAGTTTCTGTATTCGTGCTGTGAACCCATGGAACCAATTGCCTTCTTCAACAGTGAATGTTGCTTCAGTGAACAGTTTCAAAAGTGAGCTAAATAACACCTGGAAACATAAATCCACAAAATGTCAATTTAATTGATAATAGCATGCGCACCAATATGTTAATGCAGAAAAGTCAAAAATGGTCTAGACAAGCATATGCTTATAATAATGACCTTAAGTTCAAGGTAAAGGTAAATTCAAGCTAAATAGATATTACGCAATCATAACCACACACAGACTGTGCTCTAGCATAGCCGTATTCACCTGTAATATTTCACAAACTACAGTGTTACAGAGCACCAAGTTAGAGTTATAGAGTCACAATGGGTAGGCCATTGCAGTGTACAGAACGTCAATGTAGTGTTGTATAGCAACATAGCAACACTCAAGATAGCGCGTGTGTTGTGTTAGAGAGCAGCAATGCCGCCTTAGAGAACACCAATGTAGTTAATACAGAGCAGCAGTGTAATGTATTGGTAGTGATCTCAGCATATGGTGGAAGTTTCTGGGGTGGGTATACGTTGATGGGTGTCGATGGGAGGTCCTGACTTACGCCGGAGGTGGCTATCTCTCACGAAATAGGTTTGGTCCTATCTTCCCTATTTTATATGACAATAGTTGAAAGGCAAAACTTGTCTCCATTGGCGTTCAATGGAACCACGAGAGCTCGCCGCCCTGCATGTCCCATTGGGAGCAATGATGACTCAACTATACCACAACATTTCCCTCTCAAATGCCCTTTCTATACTACTCTACGGCTGAAAATGCAAAAAATTACGTCAACGGACAGAAACACCACGATAGTTGGATTCTACCCGTTAAGAACTTCAAGCTTCAGCGTCAGTCGAGTCCAACAAATACCCACACCATGTAGTTAATTCACGAAAGAAATTGACCACACCTACCCAATAACTCCCAACTAAAATGCCCTTTTTCTACTCTTTTCCGACTGTGCATGTGCAGAATGAGGTGACTTTCAATACAAGCCACGTCAGTCGGACTTCAAATTGATAGCTTCACGGCTCATTTGGACCAACGATGATCCACCAAGACCCAACACGTCCCAGGACTGCCCGCTCTCTGCGCATGCGCATCATATCTTTCAGCGATAGTGGACTAGCGACATCGAGACTCCTCCCATCGCACTCTACAGTGATCAATACCCTGTAGTTTACTCCACAAGAAAAAATGATAGATTGTCAGTGTGCTAGACACACTTCTGGAGATACTTTGGGAACCAGACCAAGAGTACAATATATAAGGTATGTAAGGGTATTTTCATACTTTAATGTCGTGCGAGATGACTAACATACCAGAGTCCGGTTGCTGGCACTGCAGGTTCGAATCCCGAAAGTGGCATAGGGATTTTTTCTGCATTAAGCACACACCACTGATATGTATTGCCATGCATGGGTCAATTCACAGTAAATGACTGTTGCGTAATCAAGGTAGGTTTAACATCTAAGGTCAAATGGACATAGGACACTACTCGGGATTACCGGACATTTCCGGAGATTCAAGCGAAGCGACAGAAAGCGAGAAGCTTGCACTTTTGAAGCCGATAACTAAGCTGAAATGCCAGTTCTCGCAGTTGATTGTTTAGCTGGAAAGAATGGCGATAGCTGGCTTTGAGAGAGAGGGTTGTACTTTAGACCAAGATGATTACACGGAAGAACCGGTTATGGCAGTTGATTTGATTGTCTGGGACAAAATCGCGAAATGGAGGAAACAGAAGCCGCCATCAGGTCACCGCTGATATGTATTGCCATACATGGGTCAATTCACATTAAATGACTGTTTCGAAATCAAGGTAGGTTTAACATCTATGGTGAAAGGTCAATTGACCTCCAGAAAGTACAGGACACTACCGGGGATTACCCGACATTTCCAGAGATTCAAGCGGAGCGACAGGAAGTGAGGAGGTCACACTTTCGAAGCCGATAACTAAGCGGAAGTGCCAGTTCTCGGAGTTGAATGGTTAACTGGGACAGAATGGCGATATCTGGATTTGAGCGAGAGGATTGTACTTTAGACCAAGATGATTACACGGAAGAACCGGTTATGGTAGTTGATTTGATTGACTGGGGCACAATCGCGAAATGGAGGAAACAGGGGCGCCATCAGGCGTAAGCTCATGAGCTTACGCCTGATTAGACACATGCAGGCGCGGGCACATGCATGTCACACTTTCTTTCAGAAGAGCGGATTGTCTAAAAAGAATACTGTCGACACATGCTTTCTCATCTTGCATCAAGAACAGGGAGAGATACCGAAAACTCGAGTGGTGATAGTCGACTTTTTGTTCCCTTGTTCTCATAACTAAAGACAATTTGTTGGTCGCCGGGTTTAATGGTGAGAGTCCAGCTTCGCTTCCATAGCGATTTATCTAACGCCTTTGGATCATTGGAGTACAATAATACCGCTGATAAGAAAAGCCAATGGTTCAAATAAGTAAAATAAAGACAATTTGTGTTTTGGCTATTTATTTCTCACCGGCAACATGTCATTTCAAACTGCGGGTTTTAGCAATACCCAACTGCCGTTGATTCGCCTAAAACTCTAGCTGATGTATTCAAAACCGTCTTAATGTCCGGCTCGGTCCCCGTACCTGGTGCCGTAACTCACACCGTAACGGTAACCGTACCGCCCACTGGATCCGGATTCGTGACGGTATCTCTCATCAGATCCCCATTCTTCAGAGCTGTCGTCATCCAAACGACGGTACCCGTACCGTTCGTTGGATCGTCTTCCCGACCTTCCACCATGCCTTCTGCCAGATCGCCCACCGGATCGCCTGCCGCCGGAGCGTCCACCGTGCCTATGTCCGGATCTTCCACCGGACCGTCCACCGTACCCATGTCCGGATCTTCCACCGGACCGTCCTCCATACCTATATCCGTACCTGTCATCGTATCGGTCTCCGTATCTCCCACCGGACCTCTCATCGTACCCGTACCTGTGCCCGGTTGTACCTGTTGTGCCGCCGTGCTGTTGCCCGTACCTTATGACGTACCAACCTCGGCCATCACCGTCCGAATCGTCTCGCTCAGTCTGCCTGCTCACTTGCGAGTCATCACCTTGACAACAAGGAGTACCTCTGAGTCGATCCAGCCAAGACTGCGTCTGACTCCTTTTGCTCCTTACATGACTCTCTTCTTTGGCAAGGGATGCGATTCGCTCTGAAACAGACCCGAAAGGAAACAACTTGTATAAAAAAAATCAAATATTGAGAAGTAGGAGGAGAGATCGCTATATTACGCGGAATATCAAAATTGCACGCTATTTTCTGTCTCCTTGACATTATCTTAGTTCTAAGATGCCGTGGTGAAGCGTCACTAAGGTTACCTGATCCCGAGTGGAGAACTGGGCGTAACTGAGCAAACCAAGACAATAAACACTCGTGGGTGTTAGAGTGTGGATGTTATTGCCTTGTTTTGACTAGTACGTTCTCCAACGTCAATGAAAATTGTCTTATATATCAGTATTCCATTATATGATCGCATTGACATACATTTTATGATATATACGTGGCAGATCATACATAATATGGTCGAATACCCCGCTTGACACCAGAACAAATATAAGAGCGACCATGAACGAGATGGTCAAGGTAAATATAAAGTATGATGGGCCACGTCATGGGTCATACAATGTATGGTAGGAGTGGCAATGTCCTGCTGACAGTGCAAAACATGTATTTCATTTGAATTACCATTTCTGAATACTCGAATACAAGCCAGAATGTATTTTAACCGAACAGTTTTCATGCGACGTAATTACGATAAGCATAAATATATTCGTGGGACAGCGCTGAGGTCAGTGAGATACATTATGGTAGGAAAGAAGTACAGATGAGGAAAGTTCATGCTGGTACAGGACGAAACAATGGGTGGATTATCATGAGGAGGGAACTCTGTGATTGGTTAGATTCCAATTATCTCCTCAAGCCAATGAAAATCGTGGATTTCTCTTTGAAATTTTGAACTGACAAACCATTTGGGCTTCAAGATATATCGTTGTTTATATAAAACTCCACTGGGTTCATTTTCCTCAACTGCTTTTCCGGTCAACTGACAGAGAAAGTTGAAGACAGAGAAGAGAGCGAAAAGTAAGACGAATATTTTCTTTTATAACTCACATTGGGTCCGTGTATTGCAGTACTGCATGGTGTTACAGGTCGTCTCCTTTGGCCGTTAATCTTTAATTACGTCATCTAGCAATTTGACAGCTTCCTTTTGGCGGAGTGGACGGTTCGTTCGCTTTGAAGTTGATTTCAAGTTAACGGTATGAGGCAGGTTTCATATATGAGCAATGGAGCAGTAGGGATGCGGAAAGCCACGTGTCAATGCATCAATGCAATTGTCTAAGGATCAATTATAGTGCAAGTCTGGAATTGAGGTTTTCCATCATGGACGTGTAAATTAATTACGACAGTTGGCTTCTGAAAGTTGGCTCTGATGCTTGTAATCGGCTTCCAAATGGCAACTATATACCATCACTGAATTGAGCTCAAAGGCAATCTTGGCAAACGAACTTGTCTATAATTATAGGTCTCTTGATCAATGCCATTAACCAACACCTACCTTCCCGCACTCAGATTTCATTGGAACTTTTGATTTGAATTAGCACGGCGTTGGTATATATGAAAAATACGAATCGCGAATCGCATCAGATCACCATAACCCATCAGCATAACGTCTTTAAAATGGCTATTCAAGACAAGCGTTTGCAAGTATTCACTAAAATTTGAGCTCGACATAGCTTGGTTAAATTCAGGCGATATACGAACACAAACAAGGGAGGTAATTCGTTCGAATCAGGCAGGGTTAGTAGGCCGGGTGTAGGGAGAGCCGAGGGTGCGCAACATGTCAATCATTTAAGCATTGAAGAAAGACCATTGAGTATATTTCCAAATTGTTCTTAACTGTAGACGTTTGAACTTGGTTGTACGGGATATTAAAATTATATCTAGATTTAAATAGGTTATTAGTCACAAACTAGATATCTTTTGATGATATATCCTTTTTTACAACAAACCATAAACTAAATTGTCTACTTACCAAGATCAGAAACATAAGCCTTGGCACCACCCTGTCCGGTAGGAGCGGCTTCTATTTCCGGCCAAACTAGTAAAATACCTGGAAA
The DNA here is from genome assembly GCA_036873755.1 of Hanleya hanleyi. Classification (NCBI taxonomy): domain Eukaryota; kingdom Metazoa; phylum Mollusca; class Polyplacophora; order Lepidopleurida; family Hanleyidae; genus Hanleya; species Hanleya hanleyi. The sequence continues at coordinate 27,020 of JAVTVY010026215.1, read as the reverse complement.
ACATAAATTGCTATATAACTTAAGATTAAAACAATCTTTGTAAACTCAGATATATCTGACGACGCCTGGGTCTCTGGATCTGGTCTCTGGGCTCAAACTCTCCTTTTACGATCTACTATCGATGAAGTTTGAGTGGGAGCAAACTGGAAAAAAATCTATGAAAAGAATAATGGAATGAATGAACTCAAGCTGGATGCAAGAGAATCCACATGTGGCGTTTGATTAGGAATTGACTAGAAAGAGCAAGCGATGACAAAGAATATGTAATAAATTACACTCAACTTGATCATGTTGATACGAAAATAACCCATTGTGGATTTTCTTTCTTTCTTTCTTTTTTTTAATTTTTTTTTATGTGAGATGAAGATAAAACCGTTCAAAAGGAACGACGAAGAGTGAATAACTAAATGACAAAACATTTGTGAACATTTTAACGCGATTGGTTTTAAACCAATAGCTTGAAATGATTTGTGAACATTTTAACGCGATGGTAAACCAATAGCTTGAAATGTTATTATTTCGTCATATCTTCAACAATTCCACATAATTTTATTATAAGCAAAAATGAGTCACCACATGCACTGCAACGTAATAATGCAAATTAACCATTTATATACATGGGATATACTTACAAGCCGCAACGAGAGCGAATATAACTGTTAGTTGAGAAAGGACGCCCATCCTGTCACAGGGACCTTCCACCAGAATACTGTAGATATTGTTTTACATTCTGGACACTGGAGTAATTTGTACATGTGTAATTGGGACAAAGGTTTCCAGCTACAGAAAATTGAATTGGGTTACCCTACCGAAACTAATTGAGTATTAAATGTCATCAATACATATCAGTTTCATTTATGTTGGCGCAGTGATATGTGGGAGATTGGAACATATAATGAGGTCACTCTGTCTGTAGGTTTCAAAGTAATACTGGGGACACTCGGCACGGTCTCGTACTAGATTGTAAGATATGTGACTTAATCCCGACTGGTAGGAATCTGTGTTGGCATCCATGTTGAAATTTATTTCAAGTATCGTATCGCATCGAAACCTCGAGCAGCGCATGTAAGACATCTGTTGCCATGGAGATCGGCTTGGGATGAAAAGTCACGAGAAACACCTCAAATTAGGCGAGATCATTCCGAGCCAGAATGAAGGAAATATTCAAGTCCTTCAGAAATATATTTTATTTCGTTATAAGGGAGAAATACAACGTGAACTATGTGAGCTGGTATATTGTATGTGGTGCGCCGCACGTCCGGTTGATCACTGTTTACAGCTGGAAACCCAAACACTATTAATGCACGAGGTCATATGATTTCAACGGAATATTCCGAGCGACGTCTCGTGACTAAAAAGAAAAGGATTCGTCGACACCTAACATTCAGACCCGAGAATACGGTGGATTCTCGGACGTAGCCTTAATATCTCAGCCGCGCTTTTATTGCAGCTGTTCATGTGGAGACTATAAACTATCCACACGGCCCTGAGCACCGGCTTAAGCGGAATTAGATACGCTAGCTCGGGATCTGTGGTGATAGATCAGCTCAAACAACTCATCTGATGTTAATGCATGAGCATCATGGACATCTGATGGAGTAAACGCCTTAACATGGGGTAACCTGATAAATGCAAGAAACCTAGAAAAACTAACATGTAATGTCCGACGTCGTGCGGCTTAAATTTCCCACCGAAACAACCTACATTTATTGATCGAGTGACATGTACAGAGGGCAGAAACCTGTTCTGTTCATCATGAAATTGCGAGTTCACAATATTTCAATAACGTTATCAAATTTAGTAGTAAAATGCGTACTTTGACTGTTTGTCACTGTAAACAATAACAATGCTCTAACCCTGTTGATATTCTGAAGTTGTTTTCCATGAACTAAATATGCAGCCATTGTGTAATTTTTTGGTGAGTAACTTTCTATCTTTAATAGTGTTCATACAACTAGGCGACAGTCCCTTAGTTAGAGTTTTTCAAGTCAAAGATCTCGGTGTACTTTTAACTTCCAATTTTGATTTTAAGCTACATGTTGATACTGTTTGCTCAAAAGCTTTTAAGATGCTCGGTTTTATTAAAAGAAGTTGTAAATGTTTTAAATCTACAGATGCTTTTAAATCATTGTATACATCTCTCGTTAGAAGCAAACTGGAGTACTGTTCTGTAGTCTGGACGCCATATACACTAGCCCAAAACTATCAAATTGAAAGAATACAGAAGAGCTTTGTTCGATTTTTATGTTATAAGTCTGGTGTCGACTATTTTAACATTGGATATCATGCAGCATGCAAATCTTACTCTTTGCCTACTTTAGAAACCCGTCGTAAACTCTTAGATCTCACGTTTCTACATTCTGTTCTTAACAACAAATTTGACTGTTCTTACATTTTATCTCAGATTCATTTTTATGCACCCACAAGGATTTTAAGAAATCGAACTTTGTTTTTACCTCCCAGATGTCGGATAAATTTACGAAAATTTTCTTATTTACCTCGTGTCTTAGCTTTTTATAATAGTTTTCCAAGTGAGTCACCTATTGACATCTTTAGCTCAAAATTTGTATTCAAAAAACATGTTTTACTACATCTACAAAACTCTTAACTTAGTCCTATTTATATTGTCAACTGCTTTAATTTTAAGATGTCTTTCTTGTTTATAGTTATTTACATTGTCCCATTGTACAGTTACTATGCTTGTTATTGTATATAGTATTTGACCTGGTCTGTTATTGGGTCTCGGCCTGTTGACCTTGTACCAAATAAATAAATAAATAAATAAAAGATAAATAAAAGGTATGTAAATAGTTTTTCGTTCTTCACTACTAAAATTTTCACGAAATTCGGTTAATCTAATTAAACAAATTTGAGATTCTCTTAATTCATTTTTGCTTAAGTTCATTATGTTTAGAATCTTGTGGGGTAGTCTTGTTTAAGTGTCGAAATCCTCCGTCTTGAATCGAAAAGGTGACCCAAAGTACTGCATATAAAATAAAACGAAGGGAGATTATTCCTGTTATATTGTTATTTTGTTTAGCAACTCCTGGAACCATTTTCTGATCTTCGTTACTGTTTTGAGCAGAAGCTTGACTTGGTTATTGAAAACAGCCACTTTATGGAAAATTGATCTGAAATATTGTTGGAGCTATTGATAATCCATCGTTTGGACCATTCCTTCTATCCAACGATCACATAGTTCATCATTTTTCATCAAATGACTTGGTAGGGCCTTTACATCATCGCTCTTGAATATTTGTTTCTGTTACCGCGCAAATCGGTGCTAGGGCCTGTGTGGTCATGCCATTCAAGATGTCTACATGAACAGCTACAATAAAAGCGTGACTTGGGTACCATTCATCGCAGCGATCAGTTTTGGTTCTTCTGATGGTTTTAGTAACATGTTGTAAGTATGTTTGCCTGTGGGGTAGTATATTTGCCTGGACATATACGCTGGTATCGTTTTTCATCATCCTTGTTATATTGCGTTTGATTGTGGCTGCTGGGTTCGTATTTTATTATCGTGAGTCCATGTCGCGAATTGACGGATTCTTGTGATAGATTCTCGCCCAGGATCTGAGGATAGCGAGGGTCACCTGGAACGCACCATCCCTGATATCGTGAAATAATTGTGATGAAAATAGGCCTATTTTCTCAGTGACATTTAGGGGATATGCACAGTAGTAATATATTCAGATGCACCCTCTGATACTGGCCCAGTCTAATTCTCTAATGGAGAAATAAGTATATACAACGATTTAATGTAAGACAACACCGTACTAATCCATATGATAATTGACAGCTGTCATCGGATCAAATCGTATGCCATTTCAGCCATGAAACGTGTAATGAATTCTGAAGAAAGATTGTTTTCATAGGTGTGGTCAATGGTGATTTGACGCACGGTTAGGTTGGGAAAGTTTATATTTTAGGGCAAGGACGAAGTTTATAAACTTTTCCGCACTAACCCTGCGTCATATAACCACTGAGCACACATATTAAAACATTTCTATTCTATAGCACAACTTAAATTGATTATCTTCAAAGATTAAAACGAAAGGTTGAAAAATAGTGTAAAATTTGTTTCTCCCCACTTACCATTCTTGTTGAAACGCTCCTCCCGCGTGCCAATTGGCAACGTGCCAAGTTCAATGGGCGAGTTTAAGTGGTCTCTCACTGGAGAGTGATTCTCCCACCATACTGTGAAACATACATTGATATAGATCTATTTGTGTCGCTTTGTTAATCAATTTCACAATGGTTGTTTGTTTATTCGATTGTATGAAAGCTGACGGCAGTTTTTGACCATCCCTCACCAGCCTTGTAAAACAGAATCTCCCAAAAGAACACCTACGATTTACACATGTATATTTTACACAACCGTGCTAAAACGTTCCAGATAAATGGGAAATACAGTTCACTGGTCTGATACTGCCTTCATCAATAAGGCCGAATGCGGCACTACTTTGAAACTAAGTTGTGTCGCTTGTTTTGTATCCAGATATATGCCATGTGTAACATAACAAAGTCTTGGTGGATCCCTCAACTTGTGAAATGCAATATGACCACCGCTTTCAGAAAGAACTTCTGAAATAAGCTAGTCAATCACTTCCAGCTGAAGAAGCTGAAGAGCTCCAAGTACAAAGATATGGATATCCATTTGTCGTTTCGAGTGCCTTTCGCACTGAATGCATGATCAAAGATTCCACCGCGTGACGGCGCTGCCTTGAGAAAATTAGCAAATTTGCAAAAGAAAATGACTTTCTAAGAAAGTGTCAGATGGAGATAAAAAGTTACGTAGCCTGTAGGCTTTGCACCAGGATAGAGAAAATGGGCAAATACCGAGTAAACTGCCGGGCTACGTTATGTCCGAATGCAGAGATATCCGACGTGAATTCCGCCTTTTAGCGAAATTGTGAGCTTCTTTGAGAAAGAAGCGAGATAGCAGGCGATCCTGAGGATTCATGGAAGTCACATAATGGGTACTAATTGTGCACCCTAGTTGACTGACCGATATATATTCTCTATTATGAATACGACTACATGCAGATACTTTAAAAAACCGTTCATTTCAAAGCCCGTTCCTTCTCATTCACCAAATGCTATATTAGACGATCTTCTCGCTGTGGATAATCGCTATATAAATGATGCAGCGAAGGATATACATGTATATCCATCTTCATTGGATTTTGAAGAAAGCTACAGATAGCCCTAACGGCGCATCATATTTACACCTATATCATTTCAAAGCCCGTTCCTTCTCATTCACCAAATGCTATATTAGACGATCTTCTCGCTGTGGATAATCGCTATATAAATGATGCAGCGAAGGATATACATGTATATCCATCTTCATTGGATTTTGAAGAAAGCTACAGATAGCCCTAACGCGCTTCGCATCCTGCCTTCGTGTTGCCAAACCACATACCTAGCGATGTCCCTTATCGGCCACCATATATATCTCTATAAAAATGAAGCGGGCCTTCAAGCGGTACAATAAAAGCGTACCTGAGACACAACACAAATCACGAATCGTTAGATTCTTGATATGTGCTTTAGAATAGGTTAACCAGAAGACACAACTGTGAAGTCATGTGGCTCTGTCAGTATGTCGGCACCTCTTCCCACTTCCCTTATATGTGTTGTAATTCTCCATCGTCAACTTTACGACAAGATAGATGCAGTTTCGACATCGTGAATTATCTCTTTCTGGACAGTAATATTTCAGTGAGACCTGAATATGGCGTATACATACATCGTCTAGTAGCATTTGCTAGATCATGTGTTATAAATGTGACGATTTTAATCAACGTCACAAAACATTATTGCAGAAACTTGTAAAACATGGCTATATAATCAAGCGCCTAAACTCGAAGTTTCTCAAATAGTAGGCCTAACTCGTGTCTAATTCCGCTTAACCCGGGGCTAGGGGCCGTATGAACCTATGCATTTCAAGACCATCATAGGGTTCATATGAACAGTCATAATCAAAGCGTGACAGAGATACATCATACTCTAGATAACGACTTCACAACGTATATCATATGGATTAAGAATACTGATCAGCGATACGGATTTGATATTTTCGGAACATCATGATGTCTTGCTGGCCTCACTGAAAACTGTTGACCGCTTCTCTAACGTAGGAAATTAACCTAGTTGATTAGCCTATGATTTATCCTTTTAATTTGGTGCTAATGTTATTATATGAATTAGGTCTTTGGATTATGGACGCGAAAATTCTTTAAAGGATGACAGCTGAATATTGAATGACGGACTAGACGCTTGTGTCATTGCACATGTTTAACTCCACGTCATCGATGGCCATACATTGATCCTAACCAATGAGAAAGCTGGATAGTATATTTGAAAGCTTGCGAAATCGTGATTATTCACATTTTAATCTGGTTTTTCAATTTAAATTAATCGATTTTGTTTAATTATTACATGCAATTTCAGTTTGTATTAACTTAGTTAAGATTATAGTAAATTACTCAATGTAAATTGTTTAGAATTGCAGTAAATAATAATTGAATTTCAATCTAAAGTCTTACAAAAATCTGTTTAAAGTTTTAAATTAGATTACTGAATTGAAAACCAAATTATATCATATGAATTATATTGTAAATAAATAAAAATTAACATAACACAAACATGTTTAATTGACTTTCGCGTGCTATATTTTATAAAGTGTAATCTTGTCTTGACGCCAACGTTTTCGTGTGGCAAAGAGACTTGCAAATGTTTTCCCAATAATTTACACTGATATGTTCATCTCCAATTTGTTAATTTCCGGGCCGCACCGGAAAAACGTCTGTCCTACTGAGTATGGGCGCGAAAATTCTTCATGGGCGTCGACTGGCCTTGCAGTGTATTATTTGAAGATAGAACTTATGTAAATCCACTTCGCCGATGTGATACAGTGCTCCTAACCATAAAGAAGCTGGGTTGTGCTGTCTATGTCCAGATCCTCGGATTAGCTATGGTATCACTTCTATCCCAGGTAATCACCGTAAACACTAACTGAACTTGAAGAAGACACCCTTTTCAGAGCCCCTATAAATCCTTTGTTGCCATCGAGCAGTTGATGATATTTTTGCTATCATTCAAGATAATGATGACTCGATCACCTTCCTTAGCCACCTGAATGACCAACATCCTAGAAAAAAGTTCACCATGGAGAGTCTGGACGAAAATCTCCCATTCTTTGACGTACAAATGCGCCGAGATAACCAAATCCGTAAGACCAGTGTGCATAGAAACCCACCCATACCGTCCAATGCTTCCATTACCGATCTAACCTCCCAGGTAAAGTCACCGCTGGTATCTACTCATGTCCACTCTAACCAGACGAGACAAAAACATATTTGACAGAAAGCCTCCTAAAGAAGTCAACCACCTGAAGACTGTCTTCGCTGAGCAAAACAAGTATCTGGCATCTATGGTAGACTGACTTACTAAAAAGACACTTTCCGGTCGTGTGGCCATCACTCCACAGCTATACGTATCCGCCTACCCACCGGCCGTACGCTAAATCGCCGTCTGAATTTTCCAGTCGAAAACTTCAACTCTCTACGCGCCATGTTGGTGACGTCACGCTATATGTGTATATGGGCCATTTGCAATTGAACATGGGCGCGAAGTGAAAGTCGTCGACTGGAAAATTCAGACGGCGATATATTCGTTACTATTTCACAATAGTGCGCAAGATTTTAAAATAGTGCGCAGGAGGGGATAGAGATTAGATGTACGGCAGTTTCAGGTGGGTGATTCGTAATAAAATTATCTAAAACCCTCGCTGGAGGTGACTGGGGCCGACCTATAGCCCTCATACTCGGGAGGGCTATATATTATTTAGCTAAACCGGCCGCCACATCAGACGACTTCTTAAGAAACAAGCCAGCAATCTGTAATCTTTAGATCCACAGTTCAGTGTACTCATTGGCTTTCGCTTGATGATTTTTAAATGTGCGATCTTGACCTACACAAAATTTCTTCTTGCAGTCAAGAAACTCAGAAATGCCTTTACAAAATGTAATACTCATATACGTTTCTCTACCTTTTCTCGATTGCGGTGCCGCATGACAAAAACGGAGAGTGTCACGCTCAAGTCCAGAAGTATGGGCGCAATAGTTCTCAATGGACTCCATTTCAGCGATGACCAGAAAGTGACCCCAATCACCGAGAGAGCTGGATATTGTATTTGCAAGCTTGCCTGTTGTCATGATTGCACGAGATATACTAATGTTGTTTTACAATTTAAATTAAATTAAGTAATTTAATTATTAAAACCAATTTCAGTTTGTATCAACCCAGTTTACTTATTTTATGTATATATCAATTGATAAATTTAGAGTAAATTACTTCATGTAAATAATTTACACTCACAACACTGAATATTAATAGAATTTGAATTTAAAGCACGTTATATTCGAATCAAATCCCAAGATTTAAAGTACATTATTTAATTGAAAGCCAAATTATATAATATCCATTAGATTGCTGAATAAAATTCATATGGCACATGCATGTTTAATTTTTCGAATGTAAATCTTAAGTTCAAAAAGATCATCACTGTTTGACAAGTGCAATGTTGTCTTACGCAAACGTTTTCGTGCAGTGAAGAGACTAGCAAATATTTTTCAATGTTTTACACTCTTACGGTCCTCTCCAATTTCTTAATTTCAAAGCCGTACTGGGAAAACCGTCTGTGTCACAGGTCCTTCTGAGTATGGGCTCGGATGTTCTCCATGGACGACGGCTGGCCTGTCAATGTCGCGTCTGATGCTAGCACTTATGTAACTTCACTTCAACGAGGGTCATACAATGACCCCAACCACAAACAAAGCTACATTGTGCAGTCTATGTCCAAACCATCGGATTATCTATGGTATCACCTCTATCCCAGTTAATCACCGATGCACCGACTGAACTGGAAGCCCAAATAAACCTGTTGGCACCGAACAGTTGACAATATCTTTGCTGTCATTCGAGATATTGATGACTCGACCACCCTCATTGGCCACCTGAATGACCAACATTCTAGGATGAAGTTCACCATCATAGTTAAAACACATTTGTGACGTCCCTGTATTGCTCCGGCGCGCCATCATTTTAAGGAATTGAGAGTTACTTGGACATCAAATAACATGTCATCATCAAATACGTCTACTTACTCTCAAACTGCATTTACTCTGGAAGATTTATTTAACAATCACAAAAGGTTTCTCGGGGAAAGAGATATTTGTTTTCCAACCAATCATAACGACATACCAAACGTATACTGGACTCCCAAAATGGGCCTTTCAGGAGGTAAAAGCATTTTGGAAAAGGTATTGCGCCACTATTTCTAGAAACTCTGGCGTTGAATGTATGTGGGTATTGAAAAACTCAAAATGTCTTACGGAAGAACTTGAAACTGTAGGTCACATACCGTACAGACATGTATCCACATGGAATTTCTCGACTCTTTATACTACAATCCCTCATTAGGACCTTATTGACCGTCTAAGTTCATAAATAGTATCTGTGTTCAAGAAAACTGATCGTGGATATATTAATGCCAGAAGCCATAAAGCATTCTTTAGCTCCACTACATACAAGAGATATCAATTATGAAATGTTTCTTTGTTTATAGAGTTTCTTGAATTTTTCATCTAAAAGATCTATGTGAAATTTGACAATAAAATATATCAACAGCATATAGGTATTCCAAAGGGTACTAATTGTGCACCCCTGTTGGTTGGCTATATCTGTTCTCTTATGAATATGACTATATGCAGGCGCATTCAAAAACCGATCCATTCAAAGCCCTTCTTTCTCATTCACCAAACGCTATATAGACGACCTTCTCGCTGTGGCTAATCGCTATATAAATGACGCAGTGAAGGATTTTTATCCACCTTCACTGGATTTGAAGGAAACTACAGATAGCCCTACAGGTACATCATACTTTGACCTATATCTCTATGAAAATGAAGCGGGCTTTCTCTCTCGTCGACTTCATGATAAAAGAGATGATTACAATTTCGACGTCGTAAACTATCCCTCTCTGGACAGTAATATTCCAGTGGGACCTGCATATGGCGTATACATATCTCGACTAGTAGCATTTGCTAGATACTGTGTTAAATGTGAGGATTTTAATCAACGTCGCAAAACATTGTTGCATAAACTTATAAAACAGGGCTATACCACCAAGCGCCTCCACTCAAAGTTTCTCAAATTTGGCGATACATATCGCATGCTGATAGCGAAATACGAACGCAGCGTACAAGATCTATGGCGTAACACTTCATAACTTGTGTCTAATCTCGCCTAACCAGGGGCTAAGGGACGTATGAACTCATGTACTTCAAGATCCTCGTGGTGCTCATATGAAATGTCACAATCAAAGCGTGACTGAGATACATCATTCTCTAGATGACGAGTTTACAACGAATATTTTGGATTAACATATTTTTGGAACATCATGATGTCTTGCCGGCATCATTGAAAACTGTTGACCGCTTCTCTCTTGCAGGAATCTAGCCTATGTTTACGTATACTATAATTGTCTTTTCGAATTTGGTGCTAATACTGTTATATGGAATATGGAATAGGTCCTTGGATTATGGACGCGGATATTCTTTAATGGACGACGACTGAATTATGAATGACGGACCGGACGCTTGTAATTCCTCTCTACGGAATGGAGAGTTGAGCTAGCTAGAGTCTGTACCTGTTTCAACAGAAACACATGCATTAGAATATCCAGAACAGTTATTAATGTTGTGATAACGCATTTATATGACATAAGATTAGTAAGCTATGAGAGAAGTAGTGTAATATGAGCGAGTCCTGTGACTCGTGTTCTATGATAATATTCTTGTAAAACTTTTATATACATGGCCACTTTAGCTGTGGAATATCACCAGTTGAGTTGCGAGTTGTCTCCCATGTAGTCTATGGGTTTAAACCTGTCTTCCGCGGTGTTCTGCTAAAAGGACTGAAACCTGATGACCGTGTACACCAATTTCATCCTGTGATGCAATGCACATCCTTGACAATCAAATATACATAACCATAATAGGGCTAAATTACCTCGTCACCTCCCTCACGTAACACGACATCAATTTAATTGGCCACACGAGGTCCCTGTATTGGCGCAGCCGGCATAGAAAACTTTAATTTGGTGGGTCGGGTTACAGAAAGGAATTCACGTCTTGCAGCACATGCACATCTTCATTTTATCCAGCCAGTTTCTACGTTCCCACTTCGATCCTGCCTTGATTTATCTGACCCCTTCAGCGTTCATAATCCGAGGTGTAAATTTCACCAGCTAACGACAGAAGAACCAATCAGAACGTACACATCGATTGTGAGTGAAGTCACATAGAGTGGCATCATCCTTTATTAGCGGCGTCCTTCCTCCTAATATGGTGCCCACTAATTAGGTCAGCCAATCAATAACGCTCTTGTGCGACCCATTTCGAAGTTCAAATGTTTTCGAGGTCAGTGACGTCTCGTGTCTATTATAAGTTATTTGAACATTGAAGGGGTCCAGATATATCAAGGGAAGTTCGAAGTGGGAACGTAGAAATTGACTGGATAAAATGAAGATGCACATGCACTGTTGACAATTAAACTAGTGTCGTCGTTAAAACCGTGACCTTTGTCAGTGGGCGTGTTTTAAGTAACGGAATGTCCTCGTGGCTCTCCATTCCTCAAAAGTTCGGGGCCTCGGCTTCATTATTTTTGAGGAATGGAGAGTTACTCGGAAATTCCTTTCTGCAGAATCGACGGAAATCTCCCAATCCTTGACGTCCTAATGTATCGAGATAACCAAATCCGTAAGACCAACCCACCCTTGCCGACCTATACAGCCGTTACCGAAGTCTAACACGATGAGCATTGAACTCATTGACCTTCGCATGCTAATTATTGGAATGTGCAATATTTTCTTCCACAAATGTATTTTCGTGCGTTCTGGAAACTCGAAAATGCTTTAATAATAGACAAATTATGTCATATGAATTAGATTACTATTCAAAAATTGAATATCAACAAGATCATCGTACAGACTGACTTTCGCGTGCTAACTTTTGGAATGTGCAATCTTGTCTTACACGAGTTTTGTTTGTGCGACCAAGAGACTGTAATACTTTTCCACCATTGGTTCCTCTCTCCATTTTGTTTTTCATTTCAGCGCCGCGCATGGGAAATAGGCTGCCTCACCGCCTACAGTCCTGAGTATGGATGCTAATTTTAGTGCTGAACGAGGAAGACAGGGCGTGTCATCTACTGGTCCTTCTGAGTATGCATACGGAAGTTCTTCATCGACGACGGCTGGCCTGTTAATGTCAGATCTGATGATTGCACTTAAACAATTCCACTTCATCGATGGCCATACATTGACACCAACTACCGAGAGAGCTGGATAGTGCATTTGAAAGCTTGCGAAAATCTATGTTCCGTGATTATACAAGATATTTTAATCTGGATTTTCGGTTTGAATGAACTTATGTAATTTAATTATTAAATCAATTTCATTTTCACTTAAATGGGTTGAGCTATTTAATGCAAATGTAAATTGAGAAATGTAGAGTAAATTTCCCAATGTAAATTATTTACAATTCCTGAACAGTAATTAAATTTGAGTTTAACGTCTATCAAATGTGATTCGAATGACATGAATTGAATTAGATTATTGAATTGAAACAAGTTATTTAACATCAATTGTTAAATAAAAATAACATCAATTGTTAAATAAAAAATTAATATAACACACATGCTTAATTCTCGGAATGAAAATCTTCAGATCAACAAGTTCGTTGTACTGACTGAATTTCGCGTTATTTCTTTTGAAATGTGCAATGTGCCGAAATTCTCCATTTACGACAGCTGGCCGCTCAATGTCAGATGTGATGGCTGCACTTTTATAACTCCACTTCACGATGGGCAAAGTGACCCATCAACTGTGAAAGCTGGATTGTGCATTTAAAACCTTGCGAAACATGTTTTTGGCTAGTCTCGTTAGAGTGGATACGATTCTTGACCTGGGTGGTTTGATCACCAGAAATGGATGTATATTTCGGTATGGGTGGGCTTTCTGTAAGTACTGGTCTTTAGGACTTAGTTTTCTCTCGATTTTTTTCTTACTGCGCAATTTCATTCTGGGATGTTGGTCATTATCTTAAATTATAGGAAATATGGCTGTGAGGAGTGTGGTTTCTTCTAGCTCATTAATGTAGATTTCGGTAATTGCTGGTGATTGAGTAGATCCAGTAGGTAAGACGTCGATCTGCTCAAGGACTTTGTCAACCCTTGCGAAATAGGTGGCATTGATACAGTAATCCATCAGTTTCATGATACTGTGACTGTCTATGGTTGTGGAGGTTATCATTGTAGGGCGGCATTCAGTCACTCTGCTCTTGGTGGTGTCTATGGCTAGCGCTCTAGGAATGTTGGTGAAGAAATCTATTACGTCGTTGCTTACCATTTTGCCTGGGTTAGGTATAGTTCGGATTTTTTTCACAAAAATCTAGCTCGTGCCTTGTGAAAGAGGTAACAGATTTCCCAAGCGTTGCTAGTAAATGGGGTATGTGTTGGGACGTTCTATGAAGTATACTCTGTTACCTAACTGCATACCAGTTACCTGACTTTGGGTCGTAATGGATCTTCACCGTGGGCTCGAGCATACGGAGCCTATGAGTGAGATGTTACGAGTCATTGAGTTTAGTATCTATTTCTGTGTTTTCTCGTGGTGATTTGACTGCATTTTATCCAGGTTGACAGAAGGATCTCCAGTCAGTACTTGACATGTGGTAGTGCAGTATCTGATTTACCACATCCTGTTATTTGGTCCTGTCCAGTACCACCGTAGCTTGTGCTAATCAGCTATAGTTATCGTTTTGTTGGTTCTCCATTTCTTAATGACTATGCGTTACTCATAATTTGTCATTTGAATCAAATGTTTGATTGTTGTGTTTAATTATTGTAATGTAAATCTTACGGTCAAAAAGAGCATTGCACTGATGGAATTTCGCATTCTAAATTTTTAGAATTTTAGAATGGCAATCTATTCAGCTTGAACTAGATCTAACTCATTCTTCTTCACCGATGGACATAGAGTGACCCCAACCACTGGATTGTGCATTTGAAAGCTTGCGAAAATCTGTTGTCGTGATTATACATGTTGAATTTGAATTTTCAGTTTAAATTAAGTTATGTGATTAAATTATTAAAAGCAATTTCATTTTGTATTAACTTAGGTCATTGTACCTTCGCGTGCTAACTTTTGGAATGTGCAATCTTGCCTTGCGCAAACTTTTTCGTGTGGTCAAGCGACTCGCAAATACTTTACCATCATGTAACACTCATACGTTCCCCCTCCAATTCCTCCACCATTATGTAACACTCATACGTTCCCCCTCCAATTACTCTGCCATGCATGTAACGCTCATACGTCCCCCCTCCAATTTCTCTGCCATCTTGTGACACTCATACGTGTCCCCTCCAATTTCTCTACCATCTTGTAACACTCATACGTCCCCCCCTTCAATTTCTCTACCATCTTGTAACACTCATACGTCCCCCCTTCAATTTCTCTACCATCTTGTTACACTCATATGTTTCCCCTCCAATTTCTCTATCTCAATGCTAGCCTACACGGGAAAAACGGGGTGTTTCATCTACAAGTCCTTCTGAGTATGGAAGGGGAAGTTCTCCATTGAAGACGGCTTGGATCTGATGCTTGCACTTATGTTATCCCACTTCAACGATGGCCATACATTGACTCCAACCACAGAGGTAGCTGGATTGTGCAGTCAATGAGTTTATCATCGGATTACCTATGGGATCACCTCTTTGCAGAAGGAACCACCCTCCTCACAGCCCCTACAAATCCTGTGTTGGCACCGGAAAGTTGATGAAATATTGCTATCATTCAAGATAATGATGACCCGACCACCTTGCTGGACCACCTGAATGACCAACATCCTAAAATGAAGTTCGCCATGAAGACAGAATCGACCGAAAACTCCCGTTGACGTCCTAGAGCACCGAGAAAACCAAGTCCATAAAACCAATGGGAATAGAAAGCCCACCCATATACCGACCAATACATCCATTACAGATCCAACCATCCATGTCAAGTTTAGGCTGATATCATATCCACTCTAACCAGACGAGCCAAAAACATATCACGTCGCCAGAAAGTCTTCCCAAAGAAATCAAACATGTAAAGACCGTCTTCACTGATCAAAACATGTATCCGGCTATGATCAACCAAGAAATCAACAAGACACACCAACCTCTTAGCAAAACCCAACACATCGCGACCTAGGTCATTGGTCATCAACGTAAGGCCCGTAGCCAAGGGATTCTTTTGGGACCAACCCCCTTTTGAAAAAAGATATAGTTTTTCTCAAACGATTGCCCTTTTTAGACGGAAGCGAACCCCCTAGTTAGCCCTTTTTTCATGGAGCGAACTACCGGATGTGCCCTTTTGAATCGAAAGCGAACCACCCCTCAAGATTTCCTGGTTATGGCCCTGAACAACACTCTCAAAATGATTCAGGCCATACATCCACTCGTTCGACATGCAGCCCGTACAACATATTTTATGATACTAATTTCTATTGAATGTAGGGTATGCCAGTCTAATCTTCTAGCTACCGAACCGAAATGTCCGGCAGGCTTGGAATCCGTTCTGAACATTCCGTCTATAGATTGAGTTCATGCCTGTGATTTAACTTAAAAGGTGGGTTTCATTATTTTGAATGGAGAAAATGGCGTATAAATATCGTTTTCCGGCTGTCGGTCCGGCAGCTAGAAGATTTTGTCAGTTAAACTGGCAGAACTTACATTCAACAGAAATCAATATTTTTAAATGTCTTTTATAGGGGCTGCATGTCGGACTATACATCCACAACTCAATTTCCGGAGATTTCAGCCTGAAATTCATGGACTACTTCCTAAATTTAGTTCATTCTGCGAGTATACCATATAAATGACTAACCAGCCGCCACATCAGACGACTCTTAAAGAAAAAATCAGCATCGATGCGTTGTGTAATGAAAAGGTCATTGAACTGATTGACTGTGACACGCTAAAGTTTGAAATGTGCAATCAAAAAAAACAACAAAAAACACACACACAAAAAACACCCCCCAAAAAAAAGTGCGGCAAAGAGAATAGAGACATGCAATACGCAACACTCCTTCCTCTTCCATTTCTTAATTTCTACATTACAGAGGAGATAATCTGAGGTGAGCATTACAGAATATTTTGATGAATGCGGTGCACTTGAAGTGGTTATACAGGAAAATATATCTCGTCGTGTGTGAGAAGATCGTTTGACACCGCTGTTGGTTTGTTGGATGATGACTTCTGATGAAAATGGATCTGATCTATTGTGGACGACGATTATATGTTTTATATGTAATGGATCTGATCTATTGTGGAGGATGATTGTATGTT
Organism: Hanleya hanleyi; assembly: GCA_036873755.1. Lineage (NCBI taxonomy): Eukaryota > Metazoa > Mollusca > Polyplacophora > Lepidopleurida > Hanleyidae > Hanleya > Hanleya hanleyi. Next base: position 10,559 of record JAVTVY010026215.1, on the reverse strand, counting down.
TTATATGTAATGGATCTGATCTATTGTGGAGGATGATTGTTTTATATGTAATGGATCTGATCTATTGTGCAGGATGATTGTATGTTTCATATGTAATGGATCTGATCTATTGTGGAGGATGATTGTATGTTTTATATGTATGAATCTGATCTATTGTGGAGGATGATTATATGTTTTATATGTAATTTTCGAGCCGTTTTTATGCTTTTTGTGTTCCTATGATGGGTATTTGATTTACGTAGATCGTCGCCACATTTCTAATTCTCTCTCTCGTTCTTAATTCAAGTGCCGCACGGGGGAAACAGAGTGTGTCACCTACTAAAGTCTGTTCATTTTAATTTATCGTCTAATTGGAGCCTGCAGTCAAAAATCAGTAGTTAGCTCTGCATAATTTTTTTTTTTTTTTTGCAACTTGTACAAGAAGCTAAACTCTGTAAAATGACTACCTTTTCCGTCGTGATATTGATAATATTTCAGGCTTGAAATAACTTTGTAATTACCGGTATCTACATGTAAAACTCCAGTATAGTTGTTTCATGTACGGTACCGGAACTCGTTCCCATATATTTTGATGTCCTAATGTATTCATGTTGACTCGAACAGAGGTCAGTAATGCTGTATGCGGTCATAGAGATGTGTACGCTGAAACATTTGGCAATTTGACTGAGTGAGTGAGTGAGTGAGTAGTAGGGGTTAACGTCGTTTTCAACCTTGTTTCAGTCATATCACGATGGTACCTACATGTGCTAGAACAGGAGAGTGCTCACAGTTCCTATTACCCTGGACACTGATCAGCCCAGCCAGTACAGCACCCGATCACCCATCCAAGTATATTGACCGAGCTTAACGTTGCTTAACTTCGGTGATCTGACGACAACTGGTGTGTCCAACGCTATAAGCCGTACCTAATTTGGCTGAACATGGGATAAGCGATACACTCACTGACCGCGATATAACTTTATACGACATCAGTGACCTTTGTTCGCTTGGACACGAATACATTATAACATCATGTCTGATAATGTTTGAATAAACGAGTTATCTCTCCCATTTTCCACGGGAGGATATTATTTTCGTCAAATTTGCCATTTTCATCATGCCATTCATCAGATTTGATGTGATTTTGAGGATGATGAGCGAAAAGACTTAATCATCTTACGCTTAATCATGTTGCAGCGAGAAATTGCGATTAAAAAGTGTAGAAAAATCAGCAAATAATGAAAATGACTGAAGAAGAAGAAGCAGAAGGAAAAAAAAAAAAAAAACAAAAAAAACACCGTCGACGGCATAGAGTTAAAATGACGAGCGGGTGGGGAAAAATTAGGGCACCAAGTGACGGTCTACAAGTACCGGTACACGTTTAATTATGGTGGGCCAAGTCTCATGCCATACATGTTCAGCATACTGTCGCGATCCTTATAATTTGAAATATGTGAAATAACATGCGGGCGGCTAACTGAAAACAAGGAATCGAGTGTGGACGGCCTAATATTCTTCTTCACAGCAAGGTAGCCAAAGCTAGGATAGAGATATCCCGATTTTAGGAAAGATATATATCCTTATGCATTCATTTTTTTTTGTTATTCGAGTCTAAAATAATTTCATTCACAAAATTGTATTCCTATCAAGAAGGATAAGATTGAAATAATTAAAAATAAAAATAATTTTAATTAAAATAATTAAACTTAATAAATAATAATTAATAGATTAATAATAATTAATAGATTAATAATAATTTTAATTAAAATTAAAATAATTAAAATATGTTAAGATTGAAGTAATTTGTGATTTAATATGTTGAGGGGTGGGAGGTGGGCAGTGGGTACCGGTAGACAAACATACATTTCGCTGTACCAGTACACTGATAATTTCCCTTTTAACCCTACCGTACCAGGCGGTCAAAATGCGCATTGATTGGGCGGAATGGACATTAATTTTTTGGCCCCGACCAAACTGATTACCCTATCTCTGGAGCTTTATGACCATGGATAACTTTAAAATTACGACCATGTGGGGTACCAGAAAAGTGATGCTTTCGTCCTTTCTCTTCAAAATTCGTGCTTCTCTGTAAGGAAAAGTGAGCAAAATCTATTTTATTTCACAGTAGATTTTTGTTTAGTAATTTATTATGCAAGTTGGCGAAGAAATCACTCAAATAAAAACTTCGGAAAATCTGGCCGAAAAATAGACCAAAAAGACTTTTTTTTTTTTTTTTAAATGACCTCGGCTTTTTAAAAAATTTTCTGGTAGAGCTTGAAACAAGGGTATTGTGTGGTAAGTTTCAGAAGCATGCTCGAGGGATAAATAATTGGTAATTAAATAGTTAGGGAGAGGCCGGGGCACCCCCACCAGGCCTGCAGGACAGCCCAGGGTTAATATTCTTTCAATTCATTTTATAAATTAACTTGATACTTACTTGTTACTTGATAAGTAGAAGTGCCGGTATGTTAGTCTCAGAAAACACAGGAAAAATTAGACTGATACTATGGGGAATTCCAAGTGTAGTAACCTGATATTTACACACCGTGTGGAACCCCATCTTCACAGTTCCAATACCGCGAACAATTTCCTATTTCGTCTCGACCGGAAGTGATATCATGATTTACCCTGAGGGCTCCATGGACGGCTGATCGTGGATGCTGATGAAGTTTGTGTGAAGTGTGATTTCTTCACAAAGTCTCGATCAGTTACATTTCTCCTATATGACAGGCAGGTGTGTATATCATATCAAAATTATGAAACTAATGCTGGTTGAAATTCTTAGCGCGCGGTTTCGTAGCGGGTAATTCGATTTGGATAATTCGCAAGTGTAAATTTGCAACAACAACAACAACACGTTAGTATATGTTTAGAGAACGAATGTAAACGTTTATGTTTATAAACAAAACAGATAGCCCCTGCATTACATTAGCTAGCAGCATGACAAATAAACACCAGCTGTGGAAAACTAGTTCAACAAGCTAAACCCTATACGGCCCAAGTCAACCTGGCTTGGCTTGCTGCTCCATAACGAACTTCCATGCAGGTCATTGGTCACTGCCATTTCTGGGCAACGATTTGGTGTAAGACTCACGAAATATAATTGACAAAGGTTCTGCTGCAAGTTGTATTGTCAGTCTTTTGTCCAGGATATTATCTTTTCAATGGGAGGTCTTACACCAAAGCCTAGCCCATTTCTGATGTAAACATCTGAGAAGGGCTGTCGGTGTTATGCATTGCATCATTGGTTGTTTTGGAGCAGCGAGGTTTACTTGGACACCCTATACTGACATTTAATTTTGAGATATTGACAGCGTAGGGTTTAGCTGTTGAACCGAAAATTCCTATCGCAAATTTTTTAGCCGGGAGTGGTAAAGAATAGGAGCCATAGTAACCCGTGTGTGGAATGAGTCATGAATGAAGTTTTCCTCAAATCCTCACAATTGCAACCGTTTTCCAACTATTCAATATTGGGAGTAGTAAAGAATCATTTGGAGAGGTTAAACGGTTGCAATTGTGAGGATTTGAGGCAAACTTCATTCATGACTCATTTCATACACGGGTTACTATGGCCACCCTACTGAATCGACAAGTGTGATTATAGGTGAATGCACCAGTCCATTTGTCATGCGACCATGAACTGTAGGTTGAATCACTTCACATTGAAGCCGCATAACAGCTGCAATGTTATAATGAGGCAACATATGATTATATATCAGATATGTCGACAGTCCATTGTAGCTACCATTTGTCTTGGCAACAGTCCATTTGGCGAATCATTAGATCAGACGATGTGCTCTCTGTGCATCATTCACAAGTGCATGTTGACCTACAATGGACTGTCGATCGGTCCGATGATGATACCATGGACTGTCGTAATATCAGACAGACACTGTGCACCTTAATTATGTAAGCACATGCACACCAAATAATTTACATGCACAACAACTGAACAACTCCGGAAATTGAACAACTATAGATTTTATGTCGCATTATCAAACTCCAGACAGACTTGACAGAACATTTTATTAGTGTCCTTGTCATGTTTTAACCAGAATCTACTTGTATTGTTTTTCCACGAGTCCTGGAATCTGTAAAGTTTTGCAGGCTTTGGCGCATTCTGCTGCGATGGTTGTTGTTGTTCCTGGTGTTGTGTATGTGACGTGTCTAAAGCCTTCGGGGTTATTTTTGTCTCTGACAGTTGCTGGAGCCTCAGCGACCGTCACGCTATCAACTTCCTCCAAGACAGCAGGTGGTTCCACTCGTTCACTGACAGATCTGGGGCGCTTTGTCCCAGCGCTGAAAAACGTTTGAATATTTGTTTGATTGTTTCGTTTCATTTTGAGTTTTGTTGACACGAGGTGACAAATACACGGCCGACTGATATTGCTCCTAATATTAATATCACGCATGAAGATGGAAGTGGACGTAAATTATTTCCCGGGTAAATTGAAATTGAAAGCAGGGGCAGTAACTAAGTAGATGACCACCATAGGAACCATGCCAGACAATGACGACGAAGTAGTCTCCCCTGCATTGAATAACGCTTTGTCCGGGGTATTATTCCTCAACCCTCCTGCAGTCACATTTTCGCAATTCTGTTGTAAAAAAACATGTCGGCCAAGTGAAAGTTCAATCAGCGGTATACTATGAAGTTTGGCTCAAATTTTATGGATCGCTCTTTGGTAGGGCATCACTTTACTCTTTACAGTAATTTTACATAATTAACTGTTGAATAAAGCTACATGCACACGGTGCACCTGTTGTTGAAAAAGCACATGCACTGACGAATATTCACATGCATTCGTGCATGTGTGCATTGGCAATTTCGAGCCCTGAGCAGTAGTACTGATTTGGCATGAAGAGCTGACTTACGAGCATAATCATAAACATATAAGATAACTTTATTGACACTAAAACACAGTCACATGGCTGGTTATATGGTCATTTGGCACAAAAGGACGAATTACTAGTCAGAGAATAATTATATAAATCAGAAATATCTGTTTTGCATAAAAAAGATTGTCTTAGAATATATACCGCGGTCACCATATTTGAGCCTTGGAACATTCAAAATACCTTTTAAATATAATTGTGAATACACCATCGGATAGTCTTTGATTTTGATTGATAATAGCCAGATTCAGGATGGAGAAAATATGCGTTTCAGATGGGACTTAAACAATGAGAATGACTGACAAGATTTCAGTTCAATTGATAAACAATTCCAAATTCGTGTTGCCTTTGACTTTGTTGAATAAAATGATAAATTTGAGAAGATCCGTTCTGCATAAAGATTGAAGTTGGCTTGTCTAGTTGGATAGGAATGGATTTGGGAGAGTTTTGTGAAATAGTTTGAAAACTTGGCCAGGATGGAAGGAGCATTGTTGATGCATTTGTGCGTAAATAGCAGAATAAGATAGTCATTGATTTTAGAGAGCGGTAAGACGTTTAATTGCTCAAGTAATGGGTTGGTGTGGGCAAGTTTATTACTGAATGTTATTATACGGATAAGTCTTTTCTGAAGAATCACAAGAGGTTTTAGATGGGTTGGGAATGTGTTTCCCCACACCAGATGACAATAGGAGACGTAAGAGTAGAATAGAGCATAATATAGCATTATCAATGTTTTTCTGTTGAGGCAATTTCGTATATTATTGATTACACCGATATTTCTAGCCATTTTGGATGAAATTTCGTCAATGTGAGTTTGCCAGTTAAGTTTATCATTAAAATAAACTCCAAGGAATTTAAAAGTACGAACAGACTCAATTTCCAGACCAAAGATTGATACATTCGGTATATTAGTATGGGCAGACCTATTCGGTTTGAAGAGTATATATTTGGTCTTTTTTACATTCAGTGAGAGTTTGTTGCAGGAAAACCAGTTATGTAAATTTTCAAGTTCCTGGGACATAATGTCCACTAGTCTGGTGGGATCAGTGTCTGAAAGGGTGGCACTCGTATCATCTGCGAAAAGATTTATATTCAAGATTGATGAGGCTTTATTTATATCATTAATGTATATTAAGAATAGTATCGGGCCAAGTATTGATCCTTGGGAAACTCCCGTGCAAATTGGATTAAGAGACGATAGGATACCATTATATGATACACACTGTGAGCGAGAAGTTAGATAGCTGCGAAACCAGTCGTTTGCCATACCACGGAAGCCGTAGTAATTGAGTTTATACAGGAGAATTTCGTGGTTAACTGTATCAAAGGCTTTGGAGAGGTCAAGAAAAGTGGATATGCTGAAGTAGTGTACAAAGCGTAAATTGAACCAACTTTCACCCGGATGTAACTATGACGTCACAATTGGTTGTGTGTAAGCGTGTGTGTGATTGGATGGTGGGGGGTGGGTACAAGATGGCGGCCTGTGTGGATGTGTGGTGGGAGGTGGGTACAAGATGGCGGCCTGTGTGGATGTGTGGTGGGAGGTGGGTAGCCGCCATTTTGTACCCACCTCCCACCACCATTTGGATGGTGGTGGGAGGTGGGTATCGCCATTTTGTACCCACCTCCCACCACACCATCCTTCAACAATTGACGTGGTGGGAGGTGGGTACAAGATGGCGGCTTGGTTTGAGGGTGGTGGGAGGTGGGTATCCGCCATTTTGTACCCACCTCCCACCACTATTTGGCGGGTGGTGGGAGGTGGGTATCGCCATTTTGTACCCACCTCCCACCACACCATCCTTCATCAATTGACGTGGTGGGAGGTGGGTACAAGATGGCGGCTTGGTTTTAGGGTGGTGGGAGGTGGGTATCCGCCATTTTGTACCCACCTCCCACCACGTCAATTGATATGGGTGGTGGGACAAGATGGCGGCCTATGTGTGGGTAGTGTGAGTGAGTGCAAGAATGTATTCATCCGCGGTGATGCAGTCATGTCTGGCGGTGATTCGGTCTCGGGAAAAAGCTTCCGCGGAGAAAAAGTAGTCCCTAGATAAAATGGTCCGATGGGGTCGAGTGAGGTATCAAATTGAAGGTTAGGTGAAGGGGCATCTGATGGACTGGGTGTGGGATTGAATTAGGGTGATTCTGCGCATGCGCGGCGGCCAAAGGGTATGAAAATAGCCCTTTTTGGAGCTAGGAGATTGACTACTGGTCCAGTGGGGTCGAGTGAGGTATCAAAGTGAAGCTTAGGTGAGGGGGCATCTAATGGGCTGGGTGTGGGATTGAAATATCGGCATTGTGCGCATGCGCGGTGGCCGAAGGGTATGAAAATAGCCTTTTTGGAGCTAGGAGATTGACTACTGGTCCAGTGGGGTCGAGTGAGGTATCAAATTGAAGGTTAGGTGAGGGGCATGTAATGGGCTGGGTGTGGGGTTGAACTATCGGCATTCTGCGCATGCGCGGCGGCCGAAGGGTATGAAAATAGCCTTTTTGGAGCTAGGGGCTTGACTACTGGTCCAGTGGGGTCGAGTGAGGTATCAAAGTGAAGCTTACGTGAAGGGGCATCTGATGGGCTGGGTGTGGGGTTGAATTAGGGTGATTCTGCGCATGCGCGGCGGCCAAAGGGTATGAAAATAGCCTTTTTGGAGCTAGGGGCTTGACTACTGGTCCAGTGGGGTCGAGTGAGGTATCAAATTGAAGCCTATGTGAGGGGGCATCTGATGGACTGGGTGTGGGGTTGAATTAGGGTGATTCTGCGCATGCGCGGCGGCCAAAGGGTATGAAAATAGCCTTTTTGGAGCTAGGGGCTTGACTACTGGTCCAGTGGGGTCGAGTGAGGTATCAAATTGAAGCATTCATGAAGGGGCATCTGATGGACTGGGTGTGGGGTTGAATTAGGGTCATTCTGCGCATGCGCGGTGACCCAAGGGTATGGAAATAGCCTTTTTGGAGCTAGGGGATTGACTACTGGTCCAGTGGGGTCGAGTGAGGTATCAATGTGAAGCATTCATGAAGGGGCATCGGTTGGGCTGGGGTGGGGTTGAACTATACCGTTTAGGTGTATTGATGATAATAAAATTTAAAGATCACATGTCCAACACATACTCACATAATGAAAGCAAGAATCGAACTTGCGTCCCCTCGAGATGAAGGATACCCGTCCAGGTTTCATTTTTTTGAGGTGTACTGAAATGCTCTCTCTAATTTATGCCACGGTATCTATTTTTACAGCTGTCAACTGTTATGGTTTGGTCACAATGTTGCCATTTTCTCCCCTATATTTAGCGTCCACAAAAAGAAGAGTATATTACAGCAATTATGTTCAAGAAAACACCCCGCTAGAAAATTGTCTTCAAATTGTCTGTTGTTGTGGGAGTATAAAAAAATCCTGGTCAACAGGGGCGCGTATATTTCGTGCGACGCTATGTTGCCAATGCATTGAAATTTGAATAGGTTGTCTGCATGGGTTTCAACGCAAGTATAGTACTAAAGTCTAGCTTACCTGATAAAAGAGTTTAGTCCAGATGATCTGGGGCTTTTTTTTTTTTTTTCTAGGTGGGTATAACACACCATGAAGCCTTCATCACGATGCATTCGTATGCTAAAAAAATATGGGTATCACCAACCGTTCCCGTGGAGTAGAATTTCATCCACCAGCTTTCACTGTTGTGGTGCGGGTCGGGGAGCGGGAGTTTTGCACTAATGAAAACCAATGTCGTCCTCTCTCACGAAACCAAACACAAAAATTGACAAATTATACGGACTGCCACGATAAGCGAATGTATGCAACAAATAGCGTTCCGTACTGCAGATGTCCGATAAAATCCCTCCAGTCAAGGGGGAGGGGGGAGTGTTACAGAATGTTGATTCCACAAAACCTGTTCGGTGGCCTACATCATCGTTCAATCGCTGCTCATAAAGGCTGCGTTCAGCTCACCAGAACTGTATACACTTCGAAATCTGTGAAAGAATATCAATTTTCACGTTTCCTGTCTGATATCACACAAATTTATGCGTCCGCTCGAACACAACACAGCACACTCCCTCGATTACAGTCTACGTGTGACGGGTATACATGCAGGCGATGAATCGTGCAGAGTTTCGTCACATTATTCATCTCAGCGGACACCGAAAGGAAGAAAGTTCCGTTATAAACTGCGACAGAGAATGTTCCCCAGCTCAGAAAACAACACAATGATCAGTGAAATCGTCCTCCGTATGCAGGACGCTAACAAAACGCTAACAAAATGGCTGCTCAAGGTCAATTTGCCCGGATAATCGCGCCAGCCAAACCACAGTCCCATCTATACGCTTTGGTGCAAGGGAGACAACTCGGACTAGACCAATTCCCAGGCGAAGATCATGTCCGCTATATTTGGCCTGTATGGGTATAGGGGTGGTCGGTTTTTTTTTATGGCTTTTACTATGAGCTATGAGGTTGATCATGTAGAATACGATGGAAAAAAACTATCAAAGTACCGGGTAGGCTTGTATATAGATCCATATAGACCCATATACACTCATATACTGGGATATTAGTATGTATAAATCCATACGGGGTGGACATGTTGGAGTCTAGGTGGAGCACTAGTGGCCCGATTGGGTAGAGTGAGGTCTTATTTTAAAGCTCTCGAGGAAATAAATAAATAAATAAATAAATAAATAAATAATAATAAAAAAAATCAAAAAAATCGGCGAGTAGTAGACGAAGGGAAAATTGGAAAGTACTGACCATGCCCCAGAATACTTCATATGCATATCACGGCCTTAAGGCCTATGTAAGATGTAATCTACTTCACAGTTTAGTAGTATAAAAAGCGCAAGTCCTATTGACCTTGCCCCTTCCAAAGAAATAAAATCGGCTCTATTTTACAGGAGTGTATACGCAGGTGACGTGGGTTGTGACGTCACTTCCGGGTTTTCACTAAACACTACCTTCAAACATAGAAGAGTTCCAATTTTTTCCCTTAGACGTCCGTATGTTCATCCTCCAAACCCACAAGAGTTCCAATGTTCAACCGCCGGGGTGTTTTCCCGCCCCGCCCCAGCGCCCCGCAGCGCGCGCGCGCGCGCGTCATCCCGCGTCATCCCCGGCAGTGCGCGTGCGGCCGCGGGTCAAAAGGTCAAAGGGTCACCTCCAGGTCAGACGGTCCAATGTCCAATGAGACAATGTTGCGGCATCGCTATAGTCAGAGCTTGAGCACAAAAAAAAGGGGATTCTAGATGAACCTGGGAAAGATGGGCAGTTCCATTTGGACCAATCAGCGGTCGAGAAAAAGAGCCAATCAGCGGTCGAGAAAAAGAACCAATCAGCGATCGAACAATCAGCCAATCGAATTGGGGTATTCACGGTGTGCTTTCGCTGACGTCCGCGCCTACATCTGGGTTCTTGTACACCCGGGTAATGTTTTTCTGGACATGGATGGGTTACCTTTGGCTCCATTCTAGGCCACTGATTGACTAATACGGTGTTCAAAGCCACTTTCATGCATTATGCTCATAGAACTTATAGTCATAATCTATACGTGTTGGACGAGTCTCTTCACTCACCGTATACACGTACCTCAATGAAATACCCGCTCCAAACCTAGACCAAAGACACGTACTTGGTCTGTAGGCTGATTTCATTGGCTCTCTATTTTTTACTATAGTGCTATAGTGCTCTTGCATTCTAACCTTGA
>JAVTVY010026214.1:0-11810 GCA_036873755.1 Hanleya hanleyi | reverse complement strand
CGTTCTTCATCAGCATGAGAGTCGAGGTCTTATGCAATAAGTGTAGTTGAAGCAGATTGAGATATTTGTCTATTTCTGTAAGCAATGAACCAGTTAACCTTAAACAATATATCGAGTAGGGAATGTTTCGCCTGTCAAACACATTCAAAACGTTTTTGAGAAAGTCAGTAGGCCCTATTAATAAAAAATCGATCGAAAATATTTTCTGGTGTAGAGCTTGGTCGGATATTCTTCGACGACAGTTTATGGTCGGGGTGACCATATACTTTTAACACTGTAACGACTTGTAACCACACGGTTATAGTCTATATGTGTTCCTCTGCTATTGTATATGTTTTTCATATCATGGAATGATAAAATATTATCATCGGATCCTAGGTTGTTACGAAGATACCTAGTAGTATTGATGTACCAATGTTGGATAAAAAGCGAAGACTGTGCGAAGTTACTAAGAGCCAAACTTTCCGGGGACTAATTTTCGTCTAAAACGGTATCAAACATGAACTATATCTCGCCAGAAAAGGATTTGTAATATCTTCCATTATCTTTTTCGGGTAGTCATTCCCCAAATGCCAAAAATTTTGCTGTGTATTTGAATCAATATTCACTTGATCTGTCCATTCTCTGGTATATAGCAAAGTTCTTCTGATCCATGAGACTTTTAGACTGTGAATAAACTTTGTAGTTACAGGCGTCTGTTCCGTCATTAATAATTCAGCCGACGCCCATTAAAGAATATCCGCGTCCATAATCCAAAGACATATTTCATATTCCATATAACAGTATTAGCTTCAAATTCAAAAAGGCAATCATAGTATACATAAACACAGGTTAGTTTCCTGCAAGAGAGAAGCGGACAACAGTTTTCAATGACCTGTTCCGAACTGTTTGGTGTCATCCGCATACTTTATTTTGTGTGTCTATTCGTTGTACTTCTAATACGAGCCAGCTCTTTTATACACAAGAATTTGGTCTGCTGAGATAAAAATACAGATCATATCAAGTTATTTATACACATGGTTTTAAAGACGGTGAGAGGGTGGCATGTGCTACTATATTTAGTTCCAACACTAAAACCTGTCGACTACCATGCAGGTAAAAGTTCTATATTCATTGCAGAAGCAAAAGCTCTATAACGAATATTATGGATTAAGAATACTGATCAGCGATACGGATTTGATATTTTTGGAACATCATGATGTCTTGCCGGCATCATTGAAAACTGTTGACCGCTTGTCGCTTGCAGGAAACAAGCCTATGTTTATGTATACTATGATTGTCTTTTTGAATTTGGTGCTAATACTGTTATATGGAATATGGAATAGGTCTTTGGATTATGGACGCGGATATTCTCTAATGGACGACGGCTGGATTATGAATGACGGACTAGACGCTTGTAATGTATTGTTGGCTTTGGAAGTTATATTGGGCCCACTAAAAGGAAAAAAATGTCATATTCTCAGATTCACGGTCATTCCTTCAAGCGATTAAAAGTGGAACTTCAACTCATCCCACCATCTTGAATATTCTACAATTATATGACTACATATTTGATCAACAGATTGATATTGCGTTTTGTTGGTTGCCTAGTCACATTGGCATCAGCGATTTCAGACCCTCTATCTGTACTTATGCGAGAAGGCTGTTTCAATCTTTATGGGATGCTGTGAATAACTTCACGAGTTCAAATAACTGTAGGCTATACTCATCTGAACAGCCAGAAACGTTTCGAACAAACCATGATCAAGCGATGTAGAATCGGCCGTACACGATTAACATACACCATACACGAACATTTACTAAAAAAAAAGAGCCACTCCCAAGGAGTATTCCATGCCACGAAGATCTCACAGTGAAACATATTCTTATCGACTGTATAGATTTTAAGAGATTGTAAGAGATTATTTTTATCGAGCGACTACTTTGGAAGATCGTTTTAGTCGTGTGAGGGAGGACTGTGTCTTGGGTTATTTGAGAGAAATCGGCTTGTTGCGTAAGTTTTAATGTGTGTATGTTTTAATGTGTTGGATGACTAAGTTATTGGCTTGGGTATTTACAATTTTGTTTGAACGTCGCTATTTAACTGAAATATTGCTGAACGCGACGTTAAACGTTAATTCTCTCTCTCTCTCTCCTGTACTTCTAATATCTCATTACTCCCAGTATCTCGACACAAAACACAACGAGTAAAACCTTTCTATAACCACGACTATTTCTAAAAGAATAACACAAATTACGATTCCACGAAGTTGTATCGCTTCAAAACCTCAAACCTCGCGTCCATAAATACTCAAGACACTTAACCAAATACTGTTTCGAAAGCGATTAATAAAAGTAAACCAAGAATATCGTTCTCTTTAGTTGCTAGCCTCCAGACATAGACTAATCTGACATTTTAACCTGTAAATCTCCCTTCTGGAGATCCGTTTTGATCCTCGTTTATTAATTTGTCTAGTACATATTTTATTCTATTGGAAATACATGACGATGGCAGTACATAAATAACATTTAATAGAGTTATTGTTTACGTATGGTTAATTTTAATGACATTCACCCATTATCCCACTGTCAAGACTTGTTTATGTCATACATTAACCCTATCTGACTTGGGTATTTTGGGACCTGTCCAGACCTGGGGGCGCCAATTCGACACAACCTCCCCCCTCCCCCAATATGTTTCTCACACTTTAGGTAAAATTACTGTGATCAAATCAATGCCTTCATCAAAACATAAGCATCTCTGTCGTGCCTTGCAAAATCCACCTGGTCACTTTATCCGATAGGTCAAATCTACGCTAGTAAAATTCCGTTGGAAGGAAGGAAACGTATACATGAGTGTTGGTGCGTGGGGTTGAAAATGATTAATATAAAGAACTTTAGACACAGCTTAAAGACAAGATGGATTCAAATATATCTTTCATTGCAAAATATGGAAAAATGCAATCTATCTCGAGTTGCAAAAATCACCTCATATTTACAATGTTTGGGAAGACTTTCAAAGAAGACGTTCATAAAGTTAGACCGCGATTCACAGTTCGCAGTTCGCTATTCAAGGGGACCAGCAAATATTTCTTCAGATGTGGAAATCTGTATTTTTTTTATTATGAGTTCTTTGAACTCCAAACTCTGCATAGCAAGAGAGAATGGGATGCTCTATATCTCGCGACCGTTGTTGATTCAAAACGCCTTGTCAAGATCGACAGTTCGACCTCGGCTTGTTTGTCGATTCATTCGCATAATTTGGAAGAGTAACGTTCTCGGTTGTCTTACGTACCTTTTCAAAAGATGCCAAATTTATTTCAGTCAATTACCAAATCACATTGTACCATGTAGTCTTTTTGTATTGTCTTGTCTTTATTAATATAAAGATTTTCATCATGCTTTTCTTTTGCTCATTTGTTATTGACTTACTGTTGTAGATATCCTTCTTCATTCTCAAGGGTCGGGTATGCTATTCCTTTATTTGTGTAGTTTCATGTCAGCCCACTCTGTCTTAGTTCTGGTAAATAGGCCTTGTATTTTTTATGTATTTATTACCTAAAATCCATAAAATCAAGCGAAGCTTGGAGAGAATAGACAGGGTATATCAAGTATTACAGTTCTTGGATGCTCCATTATATCTCAATGGAAAGCTTGACAGGTACTTGGATTTTTCCATCTACTTATTGTCAATATACAAGATATATGTACGTATCTAGTCGATACATCTCACTTCATTAACAAAGTGGAAAAAAGTCTATTTACGGAAGGCGACCTTAATTATTACATGATCTCACCTAACTGTGCTGCGATGGAAGCTGACCTACGGATTCATGGCGATATAAAATACGACCGAGGAAGGCCACATGTTGAGTTATTGGAAGAAATAACCAACTTCATTCTACGCCACGATGAATTTGAATTTAATGGAAAAATCTATATTCTAGTTGTCGGCGAAGCTGTGGAAGTGGTTTCCTCTCCAGATCTAAGTTATCTCCATACACATCACTCAGCTATTAAATAGGTTCCCGCAACAAGGTAACATCCTGTTTCACAAATGATTCAGGGATGATGGATGCATTGTATATTATGGTCTGGAAAAGGAATTACTCAAATTTACGCACGAAATCTCTGATACGGAAGCTACTTTTCTGGTAATTTTCAAAGGCAAACAATTTCAGGACAAGTCGAGACTGGACTTGAAAGGCCACACTAAACCCCCGGATACCTGACATTATCATCACAGGAAATAAGCTCATGCGCACTCTTGCCTTCAATCCATTTTAAGGAGCGAGATGGTGATATACGTTAGAAACTGTAATAATTACAGTGATTTCTTAGAGATTGTCGCACTTTTTTTAACCAAAGGTTGCGAGAAACAAGAAATTGATGTCTACATTTCTGAAGTCAACCGCTCAAACACAGTGAGTTTTTAAAAACGTAACCTGAAGAACAATAATGTACTTGTCAAGATCAATGTACTAGTCAAGATCATGTCATTTAATTCAGCTGTCCATCGTGTGGAGAGAAGATAGCTGTATCTTATTCGAGCGAACAAAGAAACCAATATGATATTTTGCATAACCACTCGACATTAAAATAAGGATAAACTACGTAAATCGAAGATTTTATGGCTTATATCTCCCTATATTTAGGGTCACCCCTCATGAGATATACATGTATGCATGGGAATTTATTGACGATAACTCTCGAAATCATCAGGAAACATTGCTCTGGCGTATGCATACGCATATTAAGAAACTTTTAAAGAATAATACTGGTTGTCGGTGTGTTTATTGGCGTTTTTTGTACTGCAGAATATTTGGCAGACCAAATGAACGAGGAACACTTTAAAATGTATGCCAAGAAAATCGTGTTATATTTTTTCTCAAGAGGGTCTCTGAAAACATTTTCATACGTTTCGTTTTTTTGAGTTTAAGGAAGATGGAGGAGGATTGTACATAGTTCCTTTTCAACTTCCGTAGCTGACTTTTATTCCGAATGATCACACGATTATACCCATTCAGAAATTATATTCTTATGGACGGCCTACTTTCGGGGATCTTAGGTGAACTATTTCTTTTTGATGTCGTTAAAAAGACTACCTGACAAGATTATGGAAGCTTCCAAGAAAAAAAGGACACGAGAATCTGTCGTTCTCGATAATTCCGTCATCAACTTTCTATGGATTCTCACTCTCTTGTGTTCACGATCTAATCCCATTTTTTCTAATCTTGTCTTTTCTACTTTGTCTTTTCTACTTTGAAAACCAACATAATAACCTGGGCAGCCACAAGTCAGATTTTCGCGCAGGATTCTGTGCATTAGTTAGCCATTGAAACGAGCAGATACAACAACAAAAAAAGTACTCGACAGAACAGGCTATATATATGCTCCATGAGATACGTTTGTACTCAACTCTTTAATGTATAAAGAGAGAACAGTTCAACGACAATAGTCGTGACTGCATCTTGCAGGTCAGAACACGTATATAACGTACAAACCTATCAAGGGATTTTTCTAGTTTCTATTTAAGCATTCCATTTCAGGCTCTCTTTGGAATCGTATTCCATTAACTGCATCGGTACTCAAGAAACCTGATCTAGGATGTATCAATATCAGTACCTACCAGGCTTATATTATATTTTACCTCATATGTAGAGACTACAAAATGTAAGCTAACCATGTATGCTTTTGGATGTGCTGTTTACACCTAATAATTTGCTTTACGGCAATACCATCTTGAATTCAAGTTATATTGAACTTCTCTCATTATGAATGTGATGTGTCATTTGCTGGTGTTCAAGTAGTAAAGTGACTTCCTGCATCGTCGAACAAGCAATTGCTTTTTTTCTCAACAGATAGAGCTTTTCTGTGACCAATCATCTTGGTGTTGTCAGCAATCTGGTAGAAACGGGCAAATGGTTATAGTATTTGAGCGACGTACATGTATACCTGCTCCATTATGTAGATCACCCACACGATAATAATATTCCAAAAGGCCCTACATGTGGCGAATACTTATTCTGCCCAGTGTCAATTGTTAGATAATGAGAAAAAGGGATGATTTCAACCATCATCATAACGGGTCGTCACCGAAACTGTTTCGACAAGGCTATTCCGTCGAACATCACACACTATATATGGTAAAACTGAGATTCTGATTTTCTCTAGTGCTACGCTCATACATGTAGCTTGTCTAATTCTGCTTAACCCGGACCTATTGTCTTGACGATGCACATATTACGAGGCACAGAGGTAACTATAGCCTGGAAAATCACATGAAAATTACTTCAGGTTAAATAATACTGGTCAGTCAAGGTGAATTGACTATAGAAAGGTCATGGTGTCTTGCCGGTGTGAAGGTGAACGTTGTCCTGGTTAGTGGTTGTCCGTCGGACAGCCATTACTGGGACAGGTTGTCCATGGACAACATGTACTGTTGTGAGTTGTCTCGGGACAACTGATACTATCATAGGTTTTCCATGGACAACTACACCCGGGGATACGTTGTCCGACGATATAAGTGGTTGTCCAGTTTTTATCGCGATTATAACTAAGTCGTATTAAGGGTTGTCCGTCACCTGGGAATAGTTGTCCAGTATCAGGCCTCAGCATGTAAAGCGGTTCAATAAGGCAATGATAGTATGCGTAGCCGATAAATGAATTGTTTTAACCCTAACAGATCTGGGTGATTTGGAGGTTGTCCCCGCCTGAGGATGGAGAGTGGGGGAATTTCAACGCCCCATCTATCTTCGTTATATCTTGGGTAGAGGGCTGTAACTATTTTATAGTTTATTTGAAAATATTTGAGTCAAACTCTATGATGAAATGCTAAACAATTCAAGATGGTCGCCATCATAACGTCACAGTGACGTCATCTTTTCGGAAGTCATTTTTCGCTTCTTCTTTTTTTGGACTGATTTTTTTTAATTTTCCGATATTTTATATCAAAAAGTAATTCATATGATAGAGAATAATTAGTTTTGGCAAAATAAATTACTTTTATGCTCTTTTAGGAATACGAAAAAAATGAACGGAAATGACCGAAGGCACAATTTTATGGGGGTATAGATCTCTTCTTCTCTTCGTACTCACCCGTATAAATAGTTTTAGTACCCCGTATGCTTAGGAGATGAAAGCACGTACACTATATATGAAACAGTCTCTTTGATTACATCACAATGACGTAATCAAATTTACATTCAAATTCACAAATTCGCATCTGAATTTTTGGGCCGAATTTTCCAATCAGACTTTTCCAATTTGAGTTCATGCAATTTTCCCGCAAAAATTATTGTCGTGATGCCATGCGGTGGGGTTAACCCTGCAAGGCCGTTTTTTTTGGAGGGGGGGGGGGGGGACATCGGGGCCTTCGTACCAAACTTTCTATCCTCTATCCGGAACGATAAATACTTGAGAGCTGACACTCCGTAGCTTTGTAGTTTATCATAGTGGGGTTTTTTGAGTCTATGTGCAGAGAATAATGGTTAAATTCGAAATGAAAGCCATGTGGGTATGTGGGTTTTCTTAAAAACGTTTGCTTTACTGCATGGAAAAGTGGACTGAAACTACATGTATTTGATTTACTAATTTACTATGCAGTGTTTGCGAAGAAATGAAATACAAAAATGCCTTTTTTAATAATGACGTCACTGTGACGTCATCACACAGTATTCACCCCCTAGCTCAAGGAGTACGAAAAATATTTATAATGAAAATTGGCTAAAATAGATTTAAAACTACTTTCAGGGAAGATGACTTCACCGTGAGGTCATTAGAGTGACCATTGTTAATTGTATTACATTATCCTGTCAAGTTTCACCCCCTAACGGAAATGGTTAAACATATCGGTATTCAGGATAATTGGGGTAGCGAAGAGCGGAAGGAAAGTCATCGTTAATGATTTCGTTCTAAAAAGCTAAATATTTCTTGCAAAAATTGTCGTTTCGCACAGGCTTGGAAGATATGATATAAGGGGGCGGGGGCGGCTGGCGGAAGACGGCCTTCTTACCCGGTGCAGAGATTGACACCAAATGCTCAAGTGACTTGGTCATTACGGTTAATTAGCAGTTCTGATGTTTCAGTATGTAAAATTAATCTGAGAACAAGCAGATTCGGATTCAACACCCTCGGATTGACCTGAAACAAGCACATTGCAATACAAAATGCCGCAACTTCTGTACCTAGAGTGTCTTTTCAAAATTAGAATTGTGTTAGTTTGCCTCCATCTTATTATGCAGGCCTACGTGGATTAATTTGATAGCGAAATATGTTGTTGTATATA
Organism: Hanleya hanleyi; assembly: GCA_036873755.1. NCBI lineage: Eukaryota > Metazoa > Mollusca > Polyplacophora > Lepidopleurida > Hanleyidae > Hanleya > Hanleya hanleyi. The sequence goes on along the minus strand of JAVTVY010026214.1, from coordinate 3,544 downwards.
CAGTGTACATCAGTTCAACAAAAACAGTTGACTGTGATAGAAAGAAACTGACGAATAATACGTCAAATATATTTGAAAAATAGAACTAAGTAATAGGAACATTAAAATATATGTAACAAAAATTTTGCCTCAAAATATAATGTCCACCTGACGTCATTAATCCACAAATGATCCGTGAAAAAATTAGCATGGAAAATATGATAATGTACCATAATAAAAAAATAATGTGACGCGGATGGGATTCGAACCCACAACTTACTGGAACCCGCTCATCCATATTACCGCGCCTCTTTCCCCTGCACTACTTGGGACAGCTGCCGAGCCACTGAAAATTTGTCACCTTTATACCGTGACCTAGTTTGTCTGATAATACGATGGACAGCACGTCATGGGGGACAACTAATATTGTCACTGTTGTAATAAGAGAGGTTGTCCCCCATGAATAGTTGTCCAGGTGCAAATATAATATATAATGCATTACAACATGTACAAGAGTAATATGTATCGAGTGGACAACTGGTACCTGAAACTGGGTGTCCAGGACAGTTTCAGTCAGGACAACCACTGCCAGGTACAGGTTGTCCTTCGGACAACCAATACTGCGGAACAACCATTATTGCTACACCGGTATCATCGAAAACTACCGGTCCGCTGGCAAGCCGTTTTACTTTTTATTCGGCACCGATATCTTCAAATGATTTGATGATATCATCAAATCATTAGCAGATATCAGAAAATGATTTGATGATATGAGCAAATGATTTGCTGATATCGGCAAAATCATTTAGTGATATCAGCAAATGATTTGATGGTATCGGCAAATGATTTGATGATATCAGGAAATCATTTGATGATATCATCAAATCTTTTGCAGATATCAGCAAATTGACTGATTTGCTGATATCATTAAATATGAAGGAAAATAAAAATAAACCTAAATGTTAATGCCTGCTCCCTTCTCGTCATGTTGTTTGATTAATTAATTAATATCTACTTGTAAAGCCCTCTACTTGGGTGATGTCGGGAATATATTAATAGGCGCTGCTATCAAAACATCAGTAAAAATCATACGTCAAACTATACCAATATAACACAATCATCACTACAAGGGCATGGTGATAAATATATTGTGAGGAGCACTGGGGCTCGTTGCCTTTGTTACCTAGGTTGATTACAGGAGGGGGGGGGGGGGTCGAGGTATGGAATAAATAAGGAAGGGAGGTCAAATAGGTCGGAGCCGATACCTCACCACGCTCACAAGCCTTGTTATATATCCCCTTGTCTTCGAAAAGCGAATAAACTTCCCCTTTAACAGGTCGAGAAATGGCTAAAACGCATATATCATACTTTATGTATCCTGCAAGGCTTATATTATATAAGTCTGGCCTCTTTATGCAAGAAAGTCCATTTACCCACCAAATTTTAACCGATATTTACAAACTAACCAAAGCCTCGATAATTTTTCTCGTCACAGTGCCCGAGAATGGGCGAGACTTCCTCGCCAGGCCCGAGTTCGTCGCGAGCCGTCAGTCGCTATGCCCGTGGTGGCTGTAAGGGCAACAGTCTTTCCCTGTTTTAAAAGATTCGCCACTTTTCTTATTAAAAACGTTTTTCCATTACCTGCCTGTCCCTGGATAATAACATTGTGTCCTGCGAGACAGAGTCTCAGTTTGCTTGCTCTCGTCTTTCGCCATTTTGGTCTCAAATCAACTGATACCAGCTGATAGTTGGCTCGCGACGAACACTGGCGAGGAAGTCTCGCTCGTTCTCGGGCACTGTGCGAGAGGAATTATCGAGATTTTGGTCAGTGTGGAAATATCGGTTACAATTTGGCGGATAAATGAACTTTTTTGCATAAAGTGGCAATATCGGGAGAAGGTAAGGTAAGATATATGCGTTTTAACCATTTCTCGATCTGTTAAAAGGGAAGTTTGTTCGCTTTTCAAAGACAAGGAGATATAAAACAGTAGGTTTGCGTGCGTGGTGAGATGACGGCTCCGATTCGATTGACCTTCCTTCCCCATTTATTCCCTACCACGCCCCCCCCCCCCCCGTAATCAGCCTAATTAACCAATTAATAATGGTAACGATCCCCTGTGTGGGGGAGATACACTTTCCATCATGAGTCATTGACATGTATACACATATTCAACAGATCAGCATTTGAGTATAAATGGGGCAAGACGGAAGGTGAATTGTAATGATTTCGGGGAAGCCGGCTAGTATGGAGCATGGTGTGCACATACAAAGTGCGATAGTCGTACTATCACTGGTTGGCTTGTAAGGCAGGAGATAAGGCAGGCCCACACATAAAACAATAAATAAATCCCTCTGATCCTTCACCGACGCTAACGATAAAGATAGAACTAGCCAAGCTTCAATGAATCCATATGGCTTCTTTTGATGTTTATATCATCATGATCATGTGGGTATTTGTGTAATGAGAAATCCTAAAGACGTTACAGATTGAAAGAGTTGTGTGAGGGTATTGATCAGAGCATGCCCTGTAAACTCAGGCGCTATTTGTCGAACATTCCGATCACTTTTCAATTCTGGGTTATATCTGTGTTGACCTTGTTGGTGGGAGGGGTCCAGTCGGATGTACACAGAAACACATGCGTGGGGGTGGACCTGCCACAGTGCACCATGGTAAGGACGTAATGGTCAACCTCCGCTAACAGGACATAGAAAGAGTGGAGCGAGCCTGTGAAGGGCTGTGAGGAGGTTTATTCTCGTTCTGAACAGGGAGCCTTCCATGTTATGGTTCCTACTTCGCATTTCGCCATATTTAATGATGTCATCAAATATAAAGTATTTGCTGATATCATCAAATTATTTGATGATATCAGCAAATCATTTGCTGATATCATCAAATGAATTGATGTTATCACCACATCACGTGCTGATATCAATAAATAAAGCGTATTTGCTGATATCATCAAATGATTTGCTGATATCAGCAAATACTTTATTGATATCAGCAAATCATTTAGTGATATCATGAAATGATTTGATGATATCATCAAATATTCGATGATATCAGCAAATATTCAATGATATCATCAAATGATTTGATGATATCACCAAATATTTGATGATATCACAAAATACTGATTAAATAGTAAAACGGCTTGCCATACGGTCGCTTGTCCCTTGCAAGAAAATAATTTGTGATTATTTATTTATTTATTTATTTATTTATTCCTCCCGCCTGCTTTGAGTTAGATGCTATAATAGTGTCGTGAGAACATTGTCTGTCGAGTATGGACGCAGAAATTCTTCACTTTATTCCTCGATCGTCATTTGGGGAGTCCAAACACTGGATGTACATTAGATGCGTATGTCTTATGCGGTGTGGCCACAGTGTCTTGGATAGCAGTGGATGTCTTCGTCGATGTTGTTGTTGTGATTATATATGTAAATTTTTCAAGAATATAATTATTTTCCACTTGTTCACACATCACAATGACAGTGGATGCCATCAAGATGCTTTCTATGCGAACTACATCGATCTACATACCCCTCCGCTACTAGATCTACATCT